>PVIR01035718.1:0-16233 GCA_004026965.1 Petromus typicus | reverse complement strand
TCACCTTGACAATACCCCGGATGTGCATTTTGGCTATCATCTCTGCTGTGTAGAGAAACATCAATAAAGTGTCCAATGTAAAGGTCACATACTGAAGAGGAGGGTAGTGCTCGAAGGTCATTGGAGTGTTCATGCATACGGAGATGACGCTGATGATGGCACAGATGCGCAGCAACGAGTGGACCCACTGCAAGGGAGGGCCAAATGATTACAAGATACTGAAGATGGCACCTTCACTTCTGTCCAGACCACACTACTTAAAAGTCAGCACTAAAGCTAGAGCGCTACACCTGCACAGCAATAAGGAAGAAGGGAGCAAACACCTGCTAAGATATATGATGTGCTATTTTCACTGATTTTTTGTAGTATT
The DNA here is from genome assembly GCA_004026965.1 of Petromus typicus. Classification (NCBI taxonomy): domain Eukaryota; kingdom Metazoa; phylum Chordata; class Mammalia; order Rodentia; family Petromuridae; genus Petromus; species Petromus typicus. The sequence continues at coordinate 15,863 of PVIR01035718.1, read as the reverse complement.
TGATTTTCAAAGTGGCTGATTTTCCACATGACACACTGAGACTCTCCTTCAGACTCTCTTCTCACATTCATAAGAGTCCAAAGCTACATTTACAGCTGGTCAGCATCTCCAGTGCCTCCAGTAACTTCCAAGGCATTGGACCATGATATGAAAAATTTAAGTTCCTTTAGATGGCCTGTTTGCAATTTACTCATATAAGAGGTAGAGCTGTCTCCCCTTTTCTGTACAGCGAGGACCTAGAATTAAGGGTCATATTCTACATATTATAACATCCCTACTATCCAATGAGTTACCCCTGGACTACAAATGCTCTTGAAATCAATTGATAAGTAACCCTTCTCACAAATGGGATTTGGTTTCTAATTGTATCACATATAAATTCTTTGTATGAAAATTATATTTAGAAATCTGGCTTCACTCTACATTTTAAAAAAAGATAATAAGTGGAATTTTCTCTTATTTTGGAGAAATTATTTTTAACCTGCATTCTCTCTCAAAATGCTACAAATTAATTTCTGAGCCAGCCTAACACCACATATATTATCTTATGTTTTCCTTCCCATATATGCTTTCCTTAATTATAAGAAAGAATTAAAATAATAAATGTGTCTACATGTATATATGTACAGGGCATATAGCCACTCATATATATAATATTTTATTATGAAAAGTAATACCCAAGATAAAAAAAAAACTACCTCCATGTGATAAACTCCCATGAACGAATTAGTGAATTTAGTACACAATTCTTGGACATAGGTCAGTGCTACTTATTAAATATCTTCAATATATATTATCATGTTAATTCATTGAGTTTTACACTCAACTTGAAAAGACTTCAACCATGCAAACTAGCAAGTCCTGAAGATAAAAAGTAAAAAAGACCGTCAGAATTTTATGGAGACTCAGATACTTGTCGGCTAATGACTGGATTTTAATATTTGCCTGACAGTTTAATTTGCATAAAGACATAATGCCAGTAATTCCATATCACATAAGGTGCTTAGGACTTAATTTATTTTAAGGGTCAATGTACTTTTCATGCAATTCAGAAATACTTCAATAAATATCAGTGTTTGAATTTAGTTCCATCTGGACTTCCAACATAAAGGATCCAATTATGAAAAGAATTTGAAAAGATATGTTCTTCCTGAGAAAATCTGTTTTGAGCTTGAATAAAGAGTAATAAAAATTAATAATTTTAGTTAGTGCCTGAGGCTCCATTTATAACACTATCTTTTTCAGCAGTTTTCAGAAATTTCTCTATGTGGGAGATAGCACAAAAACTTAGTGACTGCTTTATTCTCTGTTTTGTTAAGTTCTCCAAACATGAATGGCAGGCCTATGAAGTATTATGAAAAAATACTGAAATATTGTGAATGTTTATATATATATATAATTTTTTTTTTTTTTTTTAGATTTTTTGAGACAGGGTCTCACTTTGTGGTTCAGGCTGGCCCTGAGCTCAGCCTCCAACTCACATCACAGCAGTCCTCCTGCCTCTGCCTCCCGAGTGCTGGGATTACAGGCGTGAGCCACCACACCCAGCACTGTGGTATGTGGGTACTGGTTGCTGCTGGGCATGAGTCTCCAAGCCCAGTATGGTATGTGGTTACCAGGGATCAAACCTGGGTCCTTGCACTTGCAAGACAGGCGCCGGAACCACTGAGCTAAATCCCCGGCCCGAATGTTTATATTTTTAAAAATTATTACCATAAAAAATATATTATCCTTCATTCACTTTCAAATACTCCTGCTGGCTTTGACTATACTTCTCCCAGCACTGCACCCACTTTCTGAGACAGTTCTGGAAGTTCTCTCTCGTGACTGTCGTCCGCTGTGGCGTCCTGGCTGTTTGAATGTCCTGAATGGATCCAGAATGTTCACTTTCCACGTCACCGTGGCCGTGTGGAAGAGTCAGAAGTCACACTCACAGATCTATTCGATCGAGTGGGTGAGAACACACTGTCATGTCCTCAGGGCCTTGTCTTTCTATCCAGTGGTACCGGGCAGCAGCATTCACGGTATTCATTTTAATCATGCCTCATACAGACAAGGATGAGAGAGCTTCCAGAACTGCTTTACAAAGAGGCAAGAACAATGATACAGGTATGCTCAAAGCGAGGGGCAGGTTTTTGTTTTTTGGGGGAGATTAATGGCAATGTGTCTTTTACTGAAATATTTTTTAAAATGTAAAGATTGCCACAGTATTTGGTCACACTGCATATGTATGCACAAGTGGTGTATGCAGAGAGAGAAGAGGCTCGTTGTGAGTGGGGTGGGGCGAGGAGGAGCGAATCTCAGGCTGCCCTGAGATTTGGGCCATCAGGGGAGTCAGGACAAAGCCTTGTGAGCCAGGGCGTGTGCCCATCAGGCAGCCTGAGAGGATGGGCAGGAAGAGGCTGCTGAGGCTCCAGAGAGCTGATCTGGGCCCTGACTCAGCCTGTCACTGAAGTGAGTAAGCAGGTGGCTCCCACTTTGCATGGCAGAGCCGAGCTCCGAGCTCCGTGGCTGGCGAATTGGCCATTCTCGCTCGGTTCTGACTGCTGTCCTGCCTTGCAAGCATTGGTAGCTGGCAGCTCTTCCTCTCATGTCCTCATTGACTTAAATTATGCACAGAAGGTGACAACGCAGAGACATATCCACTATCTCATTAACCTTTACACTGACTCAAAGCTTGCAATTCAGAAGAACCCTTTAATTCCAATCACATGCTCAATGTCTCCCAGACTTGAGAGGAAGGGACTAGTAAAGAAAGGCTTTGTTTAAGAACCAATAAAGATTTCAATTTAAATAAATAAATAAATAAATAAATAAAAGACAAAAAAAAAAAAAAAAAGAACAGCTTGGTCAACCAGGTAAGGTGGTACAATCCTATAATCCTACTACTCTGGAAGCCTGAGGCAGGAGAAATGCAAGTCTGGGCCCAGAACAGGCAATTTAATGACTTAGTGAGACCTTATCTCATAATAAAGAATAAAAGGACATAGGATATAGCTCAGTGAGGTCTTAGATTCAATCCTCAGGACTGGGGAAAAAACCAGTAGTTGTCACTCAGATCAGTCTAGGAGGCAGAGTTCTCTGCACCTGGACTTTAAGGACAGGGACCCTAGAGCAGGGACAGGAGGGAACGAGACCACCGGGCATGTCTTCCTATATAAGGATCTCACAGCACTCTCTCATTCTTTTCTCTGAATTGTTCTGAACTTGCGGATGTGGACACTCACTCACATCCCGGCTCGGACAGTTCAAAGCCAAAGGAACCTGAGGAGTGTGTTTATGGATCCAGTTTCCCTCAGAGCGGCACGCGCTCCCCAGACTTCAAGATGAAACTTACTGGCTTGTTAATCCACAGTATGTCAGCATTGTCTGACAGAGACTCATCGGGACCAAAGTCAGTAACAGGCTGGGCTTCCACCCTGGAGCTCTGTTTCCTTTTGAGCATGTTGGAGTTAGCTTTGGGGCGCAGGTACCACACCACAATCTGGGAAAAGAAAGAGTGCTTCAGTCCTCACGTAATTCAACTTCATCTTCACCAAAAAATCAAGTTCCTCATGTATGTTGATGCATGTGCAGATCATACATGTGTTATATTCTAGTGCATATAAAACACTTGTATACATAACAATTGGAAAGGAAGGAAATAATAATAATAAGAGCTCTATTCTTTTTTTCCCTCAACCCAGGAGTTTATCTTATATATTTCATAGCAGTTTAGAAATGAACGGTGTAGAATGGATGGGTACAGAAGCTTGCCGCAGGGCTTACAAACAGTATTAGGGAATTTTCAAGATAGATGTCTGCACACCTAAAGCTGTGTCCACCGTAAGGCAGTCTGTGCCCCAGCACTGCCAGGGATCTAGATGAAGTATGCAGTTCCTCTCAGAGTCCCCTGTGTTAAATTAATTAATATTCACAGGCATCTCCTATTTCTAATAATAGTCCCAAGTCTGTCTCTCAATTTTGTGCTTCCCAGGAAGGATGGAAATAAGAGAGAATCAGAGTAAAATCTCCTCTAGTGGAGATTTTTGAAAATTTGATGTTATGTATGCAGTGATTATCTTAATTTCCTAGCTACTCTGAAGTAAAATTTTCATCAGTTTTCACTGGAGAGGGAGATGAGATATTGGCTTGCTCCTGAATTTTCTACAATTCTGAGACATTTGCATCCTGTTCTCTGTGTTTCCTCCTGATGGCCACGGCTCCCACCTCCCTCTGATCACAGCCATGGGAGGGGCCCACTAAGCCTACTCAACTCCATACTTGGGACACAAGCAGCAAATATAAGGAGACAAGAGAGACACTGTCCAGGGAGGGAGCCCACAATGAGACTTCCTGTTTGATAACCACAAGGATTGCATCTCAAAGAAAGGGGATTAATATTTTTTCGAAAAATACTTTAAGTTTGGGGTATTTAGTATTATTATTATTTAATATTATTTAATCTTAACAATAGCTCTCACAAAACCCATCTTTTAAAAATACATACCTAAGAAGGCTAATGACCAGTTGGTCAAGGCCACCTAAGAAAACTTGAAATTTAAAACAAGACCTAGCTGACTACAAAGTAAAGGCCTGTAGCGCTGACCAGGCTGGTGCTGGTCCATCTGAAGGTAGACAGCAGCAGAGCACTCTCCATGCAGTACGCAGCCAAGCAGATGAAACAACAGGACAAAGGAAGGTTTGTCACAACAGCTGGAAGGCTGACCGGCTCTCCTGTCCGGTGGCCTGTGACGCTGGAGGAAGAAACCCCGGCAAGGACAATGAGTGCCACTCTGTCCTTCCCCTTCCTGGGGCACAAGACTTCCACTGGGAAGGAGAATAAAACACAGCTGCTCAGGACGATCAGCTTTGCCTCTGATTCAGCTGTGCTCTGATTCACACGGGGACCGTGTCTTTTTCACCGTGCATTGCTCAGTCCACCTGAGCAGCGCCTTGCCTGACTCCCCCATTCCCGGAGGAAATCAGCCTAATTGGCTCTCAGACATGCAAGGTCTTTCCAGGCTTTTACTGCCTGCAATGCTGAGTTTGAGCACAAGCTTTGCAGTAGGTTGTACTAATTAATTTTATTTTACATAATTGGAGTTAGGGACTCTTGACATCCTATGTAAATGTATGCAAAATATTCAAATTATGCTTGCTCTCTGGTTTACTTTGGAGGGGAAAACATCTGGAGATGCCACTTGAGTGACATCCCATCCAAAGATGGGATGCAAAATTTTAGAAATCCTTCAGGATGATAGAACGCAAACTAGGGAGTACAAGGTAGGGGGGTTCCCAAAGCTAGATAGAGATCTCCCAGACTGGAGCGCAGAGATACTGATGGATACTATGGATTCTCTGCATCTCTTACTACCAGGATGCTACCTGAAGAAAAACTGCATCTAAAGCAATTGATTTGTTTTTGTAAAAAGTGGTATCCATTTTAGTTATAGTTCATCCATCAAAACAGTGCAACCATAATGTCACTTTGAGTGACATTAGCATCACCCAATCAAACATGCCCAGAGGACAAAGTGTCCAAACTCCAAAGAAATGAACCTCATCTATAAGATCTTGACAATTCAATGAGGATCTCTGAATTTTGACTAGTTTAAAACTATTACCTGAGAGTCAGGCATGGTGACATGTGCCTATAATCCCAGTATTTGGGAGGCTGAAGCAAGAAGACTGACATAAATTCAAGGGCAGCCTGGGATACAGTTATTTCAAGTGTAGCCTAAATTATAAGACCCCACCTCAAAGAAATGTAAATGATATAAAGTATTTGAGTAGTAGATGTATGTCACAAATATGAAGAATCTAAGATTGAGGCCATTTATTTCAATAATTTTCTGTTATGTTTAATGATGTTATTTTATACCATCATTCATGCTGAGTTAATATTTGGGCACAGAAATTAATATTCTTTTGATAAAGACCAGGAGGGATATTTAAGTATCCTAGGTAAGCTTGGAACTTTAATAGGAAATTGCTGCTGTATATCTCTGCCTTATCACCATTATGTGTTTTTAAGATAATATTTTTCCTGTTCCCAGAAATGTCATTCATGGAGCAGTGCCCCAAGTTTGAAAAACAGGGCTTTCAGCTGTGTTTTTACACTTACTTAAAATAGTCTATTTAAACAGCTCAATATTGGGAGACAGGCTGCACAGCTACAATATGCTCATTGATAAATCTTTGACTTGGAAACTGCTAATAGCAACTCTAGGTGAAAACATACTTTCATTCATTGCTTTCCTTTCAGTAGTTAAACTCTAGTTCTTCTAATCTGTGATAGCAGTTTAAGTTCTGTTGGTATATCCTTCCCCTGCTTCCTCCTTCCCCTATCTCAGTCAGATTAAAAGAATTTTTTTCTTTGACTGTGAGGCACTTGCCGCTTAAGGGCAATTTCCTCATTATTCTCCTGGGCTCCATATCAAAGTCATTGAGCTGTTTTCTATTACACTTTGTAACATGCTTCTTCCAACTTTCCCTTTTGCCTATCTGCTCTTCTTAACTTTTTTTGTTCTTTTTTTTCTCTGGTGTTTTGAGACAGGTCTCACTGTGTAACTGAGGCTGGACTTGAGGCTGGCCTAGCAGTGGTCCTCCTACCTCAGCCTCTCCAGTCCTGGGATTACAGGCACATTGCACCACACCTGGTTTTATCATCTGTTCTTACAGTTTCTATCTCCATCCACTGATTCCAGTCACCATTGCTGAGTCAGGTATCTGGCCTGCCTCTTCCCTGTGTAAAGGGAGACACATGAGCCCTGCTATCACTTAGAATCCAACACAACAGGCTGGTGTAAGTTAGCCCCTTTCTGCTTTCCTCTTTCCTCTCATGTCATGGGCCCCACTGCTGAACTTGTCAGCTGGAAGGGTCACAGGGATACCCAGTACCCAAGTCTCCCTGCTCGCTTCCGACAATGATTTCTTCCCTTGTTTCCGTGCACGTATGAGGGTGTCATTTGTTTCGCTCTATCACTACAGGCTCCCTGCCAGGTCTTAGGACTCCACATAGAGGCTATTATTTTTCTTCTATGGTCCTGATGATTGAACCAAGGGCCAGACACATGTTAGGTAATATCACCACCACTAAGCTATGCATCCATCTCTTGGGCTGTTTTTTATTTTTATTTTTTAAGGTATTTTGAGACAGGGCCTTGCTTTGTAGTTCAGGCTGGCCTTGAGCTCAGCCTCAAACTCACATCACAGCAATCCTCCTGCCTCTGCCTCCCGAGTGTTGGGATTATAGGCGTGAGCCACCACGCCCGTCACTGTGGTATGTGGTACTGATTGCTTCTGGGCATGAGTCTCCACGCCCAGTACTGTATGTGGTTGCCAGGGATTGAACCCAGGTCCTTGTGCTTGCAAGATAGGTGCTGGAACCACTGAGCTAAATCCCTGGTCCCATCCCTTGGGCTGTTTTTTAAATACCCTTTTATATGTGTGTAAAAATCATTTTCCCATATAATCATTTTAATTCATGCAGGAAAAAAAATGCCAAAATTCAACTTGCCATTGAGACATAAACTCCCAACAAATTAGGTATAGAAGAAATACGCCTCAATACAAGAAAGGCCAAACATGGAAACTCAAAAGCAACATTGCATCACTCAGTCAAAGGTGAAGGTTTGTTCTCTAAGATCTGAAACAAGACCTCCGCTCTCCACACTGATCTTTAACAAATTACTGGAAGTCCGAGCCTGACAAAGTAGGCAAGAAAAAGAAATAATGGACACACAAATTGGAAAGAATTGTCCCTGTTTTCAGAATGCTATGGTTTGCTATATAGAAAACTCTAAACCTTTTGAAAAACCAGCTCACAAATTCAGTAAAGTTGCATGTTGCAGAATCAACAGACAATAATATCTCTATATGCTGATAAGAAATAACTTTTTAAAACACTTCCACTTACTATAGCTACAAAATAATTAAATAGCTATGAATAAATGTAAACTAGGAGGTTAAAGATCTGTACAATGAAAACTATAGCAAAAAAAGAGACATTCTTAGATCTTAAAAATTGCCTGTTTTATTTAATTTTATGCTCCTAAGACATTGCAAATCACTGATTTTACCTGCACGTCCTCTCATGACCAGAGCTCCACTCACATTTATGAAACACATCACTATTTTCCAACTTTCCTTAGCTATTTTAACCCCTTTATTCCAGTGGAGTTCTCTTTGTTCCCAGTCCCACGTCAGTCATTCCTAATTCCCTGATTTAACTTATAAACAGACTTTGTCTGTGGGTGATTTGTTTGTAAGGACTGAAAGATTTAATAGTAGAGAAGAAAAGTGTCAATGAGAAATAGCTCACTTTAGTAAATTCACATTACGTATTTGATTCTAAAAAGCCCAAACAAGTCATTGATTTATTTTGAAAAATAAGGTGTCATTACAATTGTCAAGACATTATCCTCAATAACTACCCTTTTGATAATTTATGAACACAAATTTAGGTATATTTATAAAATCAAGTGAAATTATTTATCTGCTACTTTAATCAACACACACAAATCCATACATGTGCATATTCACGTGTGTATGTGCGTGTGCACACACACACATATATACATACACACCACATGGGGGCTTTTACTCCATTATTTACTATCTTCATCAAAATTTGAGAAAAAGTATTCAGAAAACAAAGAAAAATGTTCAGTAATGTCCCTCTAACTGCTTACTCCAAACTTAGTTTCTAGTCTTTGGAAGGGTAACCATCGTTGCTCACAGAAGTCTTCCCACCTTCATGGTACATGGTTCCATTCATTTAGAATGAATCCTGGCCGTTGGTGGATGACATGGACTTGGCACTGGACAAAACATATGTGGTCACTTCTCCCTTCTAGTTCCTGAATGCACCATGCTCCTGATGTGACAGAGAGCATGTTCAGTTGAAAGGTACAACACAGGTTAAATTGGGGCCCTGTTGGCTTTGCTGCTGTGGGTTAAAATGGAAAAGAATGGAAGACATCCATTTTTCTTGTCTCTGAAGTTGATGGGTATCAATCTGCTTACTGCTTGTTCTCTGTAAACAATGTCTTAACCTTGGGAACAGAGGACCCTGCTTAATTAAAATTTACTCCACTTGTCACTATGACTATTATCAGGAATTGTGACTTCTCATTCTGTCAGACTAGATCACCAGACAATGAGGCAAGGTTGCAAAACCCTATAAAATGAGAAGTGTAATTAAGGTCATGGTGGAACATTGAGCTTGCCTTTCAGGGCAGTTTGACCCTACTTGTGTAAATCTTTCTCTCTCTCTTTTTTTTAACCCAAATTCTGTGACTCTGTGTGCTCTTTCTCCAATTCCTGTAACATTACCACCATGCACTTATTCTTCAACTTCCACCTTGTGGTCCTTTCATAGCTCACAGCTTTATGCTGGCTCCATCTTGCCTTCCTGGACAAGGAACAGGTAACAACTCACTCCCAGCATGCCTCTTTGCTATCAGGGAAAGGAGACTCTTGCAACAATGGCTTCCTATCTACTCCTTTCTGAGACCTCAAAACCTCTATTTTTAATTAGGAGGAAACACTCCACTTTTCTTAAAATAAGTGATACAGATTTGATATAGGAAAAATAGAAAATAAAATGTAAACAAAATGAGAGGCAACAACAAAAGCCATTGGGCTATTCTCCATCATGAGAATCATTTTTGTCAAGTGACTGCCAAGCACCTTTGATGTGTCAGCCATTGATAAGGGGCTGCAAAGTCAGAGCCAGATATGGTCCCTCTCCCTCTGGCGTTTTCTTTAGCTCGGATGCTTTCTCTCCACTGGGGTATGAATTCTTTCTCTTTTAGAATTTTATTTCTCATACACATTTTTTCACATGTGTATTTATTTTTAAATGGATCCTTCCTTATTATTCTGTCACCAGCTTTTTTTTTTTTTGCCACCCAGCAGTATCATGTGAACATCTTTGTCAGTAAATATGTTTGCACACCAAATCCTAACTGTAAATAAACATCACCTCCAACATCCACACTTCTTCCTCGTCTTTCTCATCTCGTGACCTCATTTACATCTGTATTTGTATGAGGCCTCACAAAGTAAACAGAAAATCCATCTTTCTAGATTAGGTTTCAGGACAGCGAATTCACAGCTGAGAAAAGTGTCACTCCACATGTTAAGAGACAATGGAATCTGAGGTTACTAATTTGATGATTTGAGCATTCATTTGTGCCTATTTCTGCCTCTTTATTTAATAGCAGCAGAATCCAAACTATAAACTCAACTATCCTGTCCTTTTGTCATGGACATATTCACGATTCTGGTCGTACCTCAGCATGTCAGGACATCCCTGAAGACCAAAGGGGACGCTGCTCCTGATGCTGGCTCTGTGACACATTGTTCCTATAAAGTTAGGCTGTTTTGTTTGTCAAATTCCTTTTCATTTAGAATAAATGAAGACAGTATCTTAAGTTTCTCACTGTGGTTTAAGTTACAGGGGACACTCCATTATTTTTGTCTGCTTTCCTGCCCTTCAGCAGCCCTCTGCCCTCCTCCTGCTCAGCTGTCCTGTTCCCAAGGTGCCTGGACACTGTCAGGCCTGGGAGCCACAGGTCTCTCACCACTCTGTTCGCCGGAGGATCCTCTTGCTGTGTCTCCACGGCCGAAAGCCCAGACCAGCACGTGTCTGTCATGTCACCCAGCAGCTGCCCCCTTTCTGTAACTTTTCCTAAGGTCACATCCTAAGGTGACCTTTCCTAAGGTCACCTTTTCCTAAGGTCACATCATAGCTTCAAGACTCACACAGGGGACACAACACATTCCCAAACTAGAGTCCACCAGCCCCAGCGGCACCCCTTTAGTAGCTGCTCAATAACTGCCTTATTTTAATCATTAGACTTACTTAAGGAAAAAAAGTGCTAAAAACAAAATTTGAAGTAAAATTGAGTGTTTTCCCAGAGAAACTGGAAGCGAATTTAGAAACCCAGTGGTCTGTTTTGTTGGAAGAATTAAAGTTGAGGAAAGGAAGGAGTGTACTGGTGGAGAATTTGATTTTTACCTCTTGATATTAAGACCTTTTGCGTATTTCAAATGTTTGGCAATGATGATACTTTTCAGGTGAAGTTAAAACATTTTTTTTTCATGTACCAGGAATTGAACTTGTGTTTGAGGCAGGCATAGCACTCCTGAGCTAAATTCTCCAGCCCCACACTAATACTTTTAAAATTGAAATTTAAATAATCTATAGCTAACACTTGCTGAAGGTTTATGGTGTCCAAAGCTGGGAGCTTTCCATGAGTCAGTTCATCTACTTCTAACCAGGCTCTGAGGAGGCAGGTTTCTCTGTCATTCTTATTTGACAAAGCAATCAAGATTTGGACAAAGTGAGTGCCCTGGTGGGGGCACACAGCTAGTTTGTGAGAAGCCACCAGGGTGCCCGGTCTTTCTGAGGATGACCACTGATAAATGGGACCATCTTTCCCAGAGAAGAGAGATGGAGTCTCCCTCTCCTGCCTCTGCTTCTTCTCAGAGTGGTAAGATAAAATCACAGCATGGCTCCCGGAAGACCAGAAACCCTGCAAAGCCAGACTCTCTCCAGGGAGCTCCCTCAGGCCCCAGGGATCCCTAGCTCAGAAGCTGCAATGGGCCAGGCCTCTCCTTCACTTTTATCTAACATGGAGGGAAGACAGACAACTGGGTTATTTTTCTCTCCAAGTCACGGCCTGAAACCCCATGTTTCCCCAGCAGCACCGGAGAGAGTGTCATGTTAGCAGAAGAACTAACACAACCTGGAGATTTTGGCCCCAACAATGTGTGTCTTTGCAGCAAGGAGGCTGCAGGTATTTCTCAGGACTACAGGATCACTGTGACAGATTTTCAATCTGGTTTTCTATAAAAGTAAACACCGTGATTCAGTAGTGCTGGTTCTGATGGCCCTCTCTTCTTTCTTGCCCCTTCCCTCCTCCAAATGTCACTTTTCCTTTGGGATTCTTCATCTCTGCTTCTCTGTTTTGATCCTCACGAAATTAGGATGTTTCTCTCCAAAACAGCATGTTAGGTGCTGGTATGAGGAGGCTCAGCAGGCCACACTCGACAGTAGCCAAGATGCACATAGCAAAGGCAGTTAGAGATTATAATGAGGACAAGGGTGGGCCTCCAACACACAAAAAAAAACCAACTGAGACACATTCACTGGTCAGCATTATAAAAAGAAAAGGTACCAGGCTTACCTATTTCCTCTACTATGAATAGTAGCGATTTAGATATTTTAAATGAACGTCAACTTCCTAGTGCATTTCCTTTATAGAAATTCCCTGTTCATGCTACATGAGCTTGCTACCTCACTTGTTCTCCTACTTGATCATCATTTAATCAACATTACCAAGGCAACTATACTTGTAATCCTGTTGGTTGATCATGATTTTGTCCCACCTTATGCTCACCTTGTGATTTCCCATTGGGTCTCATAGTTTTGTCCCACTTTGTACCTGCCTCACTTTGTGACTTTGCCCCATAAAACACCTTTGAGAAATGAGGTGGGTGTCTCTTAGGTAGAAGCTTTCTTTTTCTCAATAAATCAAGTCTAGTCTTAACTTTCATTGTTGTAGAATTCATCCTTTAATTTTTTTTTTCTTTTTTTAAGACAAGGTCCCGCTTATAGTTTAGGCTGGCTCTGAGCTCACTATGTAGCCCAGGCAAGCTTCAAACTCACAGCAATCCTCCTGCCTCTGCCTCCCGAGTGCTGGGATTACAGGTGTGAGCCACCATACACCACCTGGCAATGTGGTATGTGGTTCTGATTTCTGGTGGGTGAGTTTCCACGCCTGGCATTGTTGTATATGGTTACCAAGGATCAAACCTGGGACCTTGTGCTTGCAAGACGGGCACTGGAGCCACTGAGATAAATCCCTGGCCATTGATCCTTTAATTTTAGAGAACATAAACTTGCTTTTTGGACATTGAGCAGGCTGGGAGAACTAATACTTCTTATTTTGCTTGTTTGGATCCCTTATGTCCTGCAGCAACTGCACAGAGGAAGCCAAACATTTCCAAGGGCCATCACACAAAACAGACTTTTTTCTTTCTTGTCTTTCCTCAACAAACTGATTAGAAATAGGAAGATAGTCCCTTGCTTTGTATATTGACTCTGCTTACCAATTCCCAAAGAAAAACAGGATATTATTTTTAGTTTTTCTTCTACAAATTTTCTAAAACAGTGTGACTACTTCACCAAAATTTGTTCTATTTTATTTTAATTTTAAAAATTGAATTTTACTTGACTTTTGAAATTTAATGAGTCTGAGCCCATCATGGTAGAACACGTCTGTAATTCTACCTCGCTGGGAGGATAAAAGAAGATGATTGAAATTTCTCATCTACTCTGGGAAAGAGAAACAGCCTGCCTCATAACAGAAGATAAAAAAGGGCAGGGGAATGGGAATAAATGAGAAGTAAGTCATGTTGTACACTGGTACAAGTTTTTAATGTCAATTGTCAGTATAATCAATTAATTTTTTAAAAAAGAGCTGGAAATGTAGTTCAGTGCAGTGTCCCTGAGTTTAATCCCTGGCACAAAACAAAACAAAAACAAAAACAAAAAAACTGTGTCTTGCAAAAGAATTCAGGATAAACTAGAATGCCTCAATACTTTTTCTTCATGGCACTCAATGGTCAAAGCTAAAACAATTGTGTTATAGGTATCTGTGTTACCTACAGTGCTGTATTTTAAAATACAATGGTGAGATCACTTAACATGACATGTATCCCCAGAACAGTGCTAGGACAAAGTGTTGCTAGCAACAGCCACAACAGTACAGAGCAAACCTCCCGAACGTGGTCCTCTTCCATCACTGCAGCCTTGTACCCGGGCCCAGCAGCTGTCCACTCCTTCCTCCAGCCCCGAATGGGCCACGTTCCTCAATGCTCCTGTGAGTTTCCCTATTTAAGATACCTCACTGATTACAAATCCCGGTGACCAGATTGCAGGCGGAGGCTCAGCAGTTTCAGTCAGACTCTAAAACCTCAGTCAATCTGTTTAACAAGCCCTTGTCATTCTCTCCATGATTAGAAAGGATATAACCTTCTAGTTTTTGAGTTATTCTGGGTACAATGGAGCTTTAAAGAGATTTTAAGGAAAGAATATCAAGATTAAAAATCACAGGAGGATATCTGTGTGGTTTAACAGAAAGTCTAATTTCAGAGAAGTCTCTAAAGTGTGTCCTTATGAAAGCCCATAAACTGTCAATATCAATCATTCAGTGACAGGCATTTCATTCTGAGGAGGTGCTGCTTTCATTTAATTAGTAAATTTACAAAAAACTTTAAAAATTGTATTGTGCTGGGGATTGTAAGGCAAGTGCTCTGCCATTTAGCTATTTCCCTAGCCCAAGCTATCTATTTTTATTGTAGGTATTTAATGTCATAATATGTATCTGCAAAGGGTAGATTAAGAAGATGGACTGTTTAAAATAGTGGCTTGCTATTCTATTTAAATATAGCAATAAGGAAAATCAAAATGAGATTTCTATTTCTTTTGATGGATTCATTTTTTGATAGGAATTCCAAAAATTTGAATAAGGACTGTCAATGGATTACAGTGGTAATTTCTAAAAATTACCCAATATCTGATTCATCTAGGGCAGCTTATAAACATTCTCAAAGCTATAGACTGAATTGTTTTGGTTGTCCCTAAATCATATTTAAGACTTTTATGTCTGATTTTATGATAGTTGGCTACAGAGCTTTTTTGATAGGCAGTTAGTTTGTGAGAGTGGGGCTCTCTTTAGTAAGATTAGGGCTCCTAGAAGAAGAGAAATCATTTCATTGTGTGAGAATACAGCTAGAGGCATCCATCTGATGATAGGAAAGGAGCGCTCATTAGAAAGTGAAAAGCAGTTTGACCTTGGGATTCCCAGCGTTCAGAACATCAAGAAAACAGTGTCCATTGTTTATACTCCCCGGTCGGTGGCACTTGTTACAGCAGCCACACTGACTGAGACTTGTGACCTGTGCTCTCTTCACCTCACACACAGCAGACTGGAATCTCCAAAGAGGGGAAATCTAAAAAATCCTACTTTATAAAACCTCTACCAGACGATTGGTAGACATCTGAGTCATCACTAGTTAAAACACTGGGAAGCTATTTAATACTTAAAGATTTTCAGTTTACCATCATGTTTATTATATGGGAATAATATGAGTCTAGTAATTAAAAAATAGATAAAATATAAATCTCAGGAAAATTTTGATTGATAATTGTATAAATGTGGTATACTCCATTCTTAAATATTCCTTGGGGCTCTTTAGATTTTCTCAAAAATTAAATAACCGCAATGTGTTTTGTATAGAGGGATTATTTTGTCTAATAAGATATGAATAAAAGTTTTCTTATTGATTTCTGGTCTATTTTTCCTTTAAAATAGCTATTTGATGTCTTTCAATGAAGAAATTAAAATTTCCTAATTCAACTGGAAGATTTTAAAATTGCAGTGATGTTTTACTAATAAAAATGGAAAATAATTTTTGGGGACTTCCAGAGTTAAAATTACTTTTCTCCCTAAAATATTAATCTATGTTAAACTGAGAGAAAAGAAGATGCTAACTCAAGTAAAGGTCTTTTTAAGGACATCGGGTTCTATATTTAGGAATTGAATCTCTTATTTACAACATATATTTTAATGTCTGTATTTTGGTCTTTTGAATGAATAATTAAATAGTTTCCATGCTTGAAAAATTCCCAGTTTTACATTATCTAGGTTTATTTTTAATCATCGGACAAGTTTTAAAATAAATAATCAATTGAATTTTCATATATCAATGATATTTCTTGTCTAATACAAATTTATATCTTATCTAAGAGTCTTCCATAATTTGTTCTTTTGAAAAAGTTAATTTTTAAAAAAACATTTCCTCTG
>PVIR01035717.1:0-16277 GCA_004026965.1 Petromus typicus | reverse complement strand
GATCCCCTCAGCAATCTGGTTTCTGATCTCTTCTTCAGGAACCTTTCCCCAAGGACTCCAGGGTCCTGCTTCCTGGCAACTTCTAAAGCAGGATCAACAAACTCTTGGTTTGGGGATCAGTCTCTGAAGTAATTGCTGGCAAAGAACCCTCCCCAGCAGCTCCAACATTCTTTCAGAATGCGCTGGTGTGGGGCCCCTCAGAAGAGGCAGATCCTGCTCTAGAGATAGAGAGATTTCCTCCCAGGTATGTCAGTGGCAGAGGAATCCTGCGGGATGGCAGGAAGGGCTGTGCTGCTGCCCTGGCCGGCGGGGGCAAAGCTTCAATGTCACTGAAGCAAACTCTATGAGGTGACATTTTGGGGGAGTGGAAGTCAGTCATCTTCAGACCTCCCTCTTTCTAAGGAAACGTAGAACAGGCTTTTACAGGGCAGCTAAGAAACCTGCCAACCAGGATGGAACACCTTCTTGGTGGCTGTTTTGAGTTCCTGCCTTTTGAAGTTCTCTGACCAACTTCCTGGGAGGCCCAACTTTAGTGAAAGACTGTGACTCCAGTGCCTCCTTCCCCTCCAGCTGGATAAACCTGCTTTAGGATGGCCCAATAGGACAGTGAGAGGAGGAAATGGCAGTGAAGGCACAGGACAAAGCAAAGGAACACTCAGACCTTGAAAGGTGGATTTGAGTTTAAATGGTGGGTCTGGGGCTGTAGCTCAGTAACAGAGCCCTTGCCAAGCATGCGGAAGGCCCTAGGTTCAGTCGTCACCCACGGTAAAATTTCAAAAATCTGCCAGGCATGATCCTGCATGCCTATAATCCCAGCGCTTAGAAGGCTGAGGCAGGAGGACTGTCTAGGCTACAGAATGAGTTCAAATTCAGCCTTCTTGTCTCAATCCTCCTTCTTCCCCAATCACTGACCATGCCATGTCTGACCTCTGTATCTCAGAGGGTGAGAACTGCAAGCTTTGGGAGTGTCCTCGTCCTAATAAAAGCTCTCCTCAGCTACTAGTCATTAAGGTTAAAGTGCTTTCGATTCTTATCTCAATGTCAATCTCACAATGTTCACTCTTGAAAGAACCATAAAAATTCCTTCTCATTCCAGGGGTCACAGAGGCAGTAACAGGGCCATGCCAGGGAAATGGCCTTTCCCAGGACTCCACAAAAACCAGTCTCACATCCGAGCACCAAGGTTAGCCAACCAACTTCCTCCTCACGTAGCCAAGGGCAATAGGATGACCAGGATTCTGCAGGCTCCTGTCACCCCTCAGCTCCCAAAGGCCACCCAGCCAGCCCGCAGTGGTGCATTCAACAGAATGCAAGCATGGTGGCCTAAGTCAGGAAAACCAAGCAGCTCCAGGTTCAGCTTCCCTCACCGGCCAAGGCAAAAGGTCTCCCTGCATGAGCCCTTGTGAGGCAGCCCTTGTAAGACAGCCCCTGCAGGCAACCTGGCTGCAATGCCAATGAGAACAAGAGGCAGCTGGGCCAGTGAAGAGTCTGGCTGATGGGCAGAGGACTGAACAAGGGGGCTTAGTTCGCTCAATGGGGTTCTTCTTAATCACTCAGGTGGGAGTGGTCCCTGCCTAAGGTTCTGATGAACATTAAGTGAGATACTAGTTATAGTTTTCCAGAAAGTACAGTGCGTAGCACCCTGCCCATAGTAAGTGCTCTATAAACATTGAGTTGTACAGCCAAGGATTTAGCCCAAGTGGTACTGCGCCCACCGTGGAAGCACAAGGGTCTGAGTTTGATCCCAGGTGCAGCCAAAACAAACAAATAAATAAAATGAGTTAAAGTTGGGGGGGGGGCAGCAGGGATTTAGCTCAGTGATTCTGGCACGCGACTGGCAAGCACAAAGTCCTGAGTTTGATCCCCAGTACCACATACCACAGTGCGGGACATGGTGGCTCATGCCTGTCGTCCCAGCACTCAGGAGGCAGAGAGGCAGGAGGATTGCTACACAGTGAATTCAGGGCCAGCATGAACTACTACAAAGTGAGACCCTGTCTCAAAAACTAAAGAAAAAAAAAAATTGGTTGTGACCATGATGAGGTAAACAAGTATCATGACTCTGACCATTCACTCAGAAAATTGAAGGGCTCCCCTCAAGAACTACAGGATCTTTAATAAGCAGCGACACTTGGATCCCCAAGGCGAATCCTGCTGCTCAGGGCTGAAGAGGCAGTTGGAGCCACTGCTGTGCATACCAGGCTCTTCCCAGAGGACACCTGTCAGCATTGCAGGGAGCAGTTGGAACACACACGTGTGGGGCCACCTGCCATGCTGAGTCAGCAAGGCCCAGGTGGAGGCTTTGTATTTTTAGCGAGCGTCACAGGAGATTTTAGTGTGTCCCTGGCTGACAGCCAAGGTCTAAAGGTTGTTGGGATCTCTGACCCACCGTTCCAAGACTGGAGGGAGATTCAGCCCCAAGTCCCCTCGGCCCCTCTTCCTACCACAGCTGACTGGCTGATGAAGAATCATGCCCCCGGTGTGGTTTGATTTTCTAGAGGCACCTGGACTCGAAAGAGCTGAGCTTGTTGGCCCTGCTGGCAGGTCCCAGTGGCTTGGGGCCCAGCCCACTCTGCTGCCATGGAAACAGAACAGCTGGGATGCGAGGTTAGGTACATCATGGCCCTGTTAGGTGAGTCTGCTTGGTTGTTACTGAGGGTGGGGCCACATACGTCCCCTAAACATAAGGAAAAGCACAAATTCAACACAACAGAAAAGCCTTGTCAAGTAATAAAAGAGAAAGTTATTGTAATCCCATATGGATCACGTACTGAACAGTATACTGTGAGTTCATGTAATTGTGTTATACGCTTTGTGTATATTATTTTTGTCTGTTAGCTGTTTTTGTGTGGTAATTAACTCTATAAAGATTTATAAAATGAATATGATACTGGCTATAAGGGCAGGTGGAAAACAACTGCAATGTGTTATGTACATTTACCAATTATCCACAACGAATCTAATCATTATATGTGACATACATGTAACTAATAAAAACTTCTAAATCAACAGGTATAGAATAATAGTAAGAGCAAAGCCTGATGGGAGAGGGGTCAAGAACCCCTGGAAGGGGGAAAAAAAAAAGTGTCTAATCTACTGGAATTCAGCCTGAAATTCACGCAGGATCAAGGCTAAACTCCAGAACACCTGACCAATAAAACAAGGCCTACACACTTCCTACCCAGGAGGCCAGGCTGCCCACCGGACTACTCACTCAGCAGCACCTCACGCTGGTACAGGCACACCCAGACCTGAAGAGCCTGGTGCTCTGCTGACAGAAACTCCGCTCTGCTTGTTCCAGAAAGGCTTCTGATGCCAAGAAGTTAGCCTCTCCACTGTGACTTCTTCTAGCTCCCTCAAAAGACTTCCATGTTGCTGTGCTCACTTGCATCCACTGGGGAACCAGCCCTCCATTTCACAAAAAAGAGACCACGTCAGAGCCATCCCACAACTCCCTCCCCCAGCAGTGAGTGAAATTCCAGGCTTTCCAGGGCCGGCCAGCCTGCCTAAGACAGGATGAAAGGCAGTCTAAAGCTGCTTTTGTGTTCTCAACGTTTTACCCAAAAAATCAAAGCTGCCAAGGCACAGCTTAAGAACATTTACATCTCTTCAAAACTTGGGGTTGTGTGTGTGTGTGTGTGTGTGTGTGTGTTTAAAATTCCCTAAAAGAAATCAGAACTTCACCAAGTTCATGGCTGCTCAAAGAAATGCAAATAGCAAGAGAACGTGGTGCACAGTTGTCCTGAGTCCCCTTCTATTCATTCCTGAGAGATCAAGCAACTGCTTCCCATGTTGGTTAAGACTTCAGAGGCTTTTACAGGAGACACATGACACGCTGGGCTCCTCCCAGCTCCAGATGCCAGACACCCAGGTGCCAAACAGAATGGCTGAAGCCCTAAAGCACATGCTACTCAATGGGCACGTGGATAAAATCCCACCCCAGTCACAGTGGCACAAAGGGGTCTGTGCAGCAGGGCTGTGTTCGGAAGGCCCCAGCCCCCACATCAGTGTCCCCTCAGAGCCCCAGCCTCCTTAACAGTAAAGCATACAGGATTAGGACTGTGTGCTGTTTATACAACATATACAATATACAGGGAAACGGAGGATGGAGAACACAGTAGCAATCTAGCTGACAGAAAAGGACATTAACATTTATCAATAAAAAATTAATCATCTACTACATATCAGCATTACAGAAGGATGAGTATCTTTATCTTTTACAGATAAATTACTCACAAGGCTAAAATGATTTATCAAGGTTTACTACAAACAGGAAGAGCAGGGAACCCAGGCCTCAAGTAATCAATTCTGCAACTGGAATAATTCTTTTAAAGAAAAGTGAACACATTAACTGCCCCCCCCATGGGTCAGGCAAGAACCAACCTTCCCAAATTGAGAAGAAAAGGCAATGCCTTAAATTACTCAAACAGAAATTGAGAAGGGTCAAGAATCTGTGATCACACATATACAATCTCACAAACATTTACATACTGTGTTTGTTTCTCTTATTAGGAGCATTTCTATTAATTCACCACAGAAGGCCTAGGAACATTAATTCACTGCGGCTAGAAATTATTTAACAAAATACCTAAAGGATGTGGAAGGTCCCACAGAGAAAACTACCATCTCTCTCCTTCAGCCAACTTTTCTCAACTTCTCTCTACTGGAGGAGCGAGGAATAACCCATTTGCCAAACACAGAGGGCTTTTTTTTAAAGGAATTCCAAACTCCAGCTTGCCTGGAAGTTTCTGCAAGTGAAATGCAAAGCTCTAGCCCCAGATGTTGGCATTTATAAACTTTCTGCTGGGTTAGGCCTATTCCCAGTAGTCCTTCCAGCAAGAGCAAACACAGGCTGAAAACAGCCACACAGAAGCCATCTCACCCCAAGATAGGAGGAGAATTCCAAGACCCAGGGACAAGTCTCAGCAGTCCATGGGTATGCAAGCACCAAGAGGCCAGGAAAGGCTGGGCCAGGACACAGGCACCCACCAACACATGCGCGCCGCGCACACAGGTCCCTGCAGGCTGTGCAGCGGTGCACCTACCCACAGCCAGCTGGGGGGACACAGAGGCAGGCAAGGCATCTGCAGACTGTCATGTTAAGGACTTGGTGACATCTACAACAAAGTATGCCTGAGCAGTTCCTTCAGAGAATTTCTCCCTTCTGTGGAGGAAGCGGGTGCTAGAAAACCCTGCCGCATCACGTTGGAGTCTCTGACAGGAAGCCCTCCTACTGGAGGCTATCAGAATTTGTATGGTTCCACACATAGGATGAAATGTAACATGAATTCAAGGTTTCATCAGCACTCTGACAAGGGACAGTAGGGCTCTGTCAACAAAGTGTCTCTGACTCCCCCTAAAGGCTTATGGGTCCCTGAATGGGAGTGGGGCTTCCTCCACCGACTTCACACTGGGCGGGCCCTATTTCCTTGGCTCTTCCTTGTCCAAAAGCAAAGCCCAGTCACACCCCTCCGGCAATGAGGAAAAAGCCTTGTAATGAGGCTTCAATAAGCAGCCATTCTTGCCAAAGTCATACTAACTTTTATTTTTGATGTTATAGACAATCCTGTCCTTGCTGTACCAGAAAGCCATCTCATCCATCTGTCTGGGAAGATGGTCCAATTTTGGGGCTTTATCATTGATGCTTTCAGCAACTTTGTTCTACTTCCCTACTGTAATTACTTTTGACTCATCAACACACCAGACAGCTTTAAGGCTCAGAGAACAGAATGCTCAAAATGAAAAAAAAAAAAAAAAAAAAATCTGCAATCAAAAACAATTTCACTGAGAAGCCACCCAAGCTAAAAACAATTCTTTCCAAAAACTTACTTATTAATAAATTTCCTTACACTTCCTTCCTCTTTTCTAAAGGCAGGCAGGGCTTGGGATAGCATGACGCAGAAAGGGTGGGAAAAGACAGAACTTAAGGAGCTAATTAAAACATTTACCCCTTCCCTTCCTTTTGGTTTTTGTTTAAAGATGCAGGTTCTGTGTGTAATGATGGGGCACTCAAAGTTGGCATGGTGGTTGCTGGGTGCCCAAGCAGCCCAGCAAAGTATATCTTCTCTGGAATGCAACAGAGTTACACGGGAGGGGAAGGAGAGACCCTGTCCAGTGGCTGGGCTGTTAGTGAATTCAGATTCCCAGGGTTAGTCTGAAGGGCAAACGCTGAGTACAAAAAGAAAATGAAAATGTTAACCCCAAGAAAATTCAACGCGTGCCATGAGACGATGTCAAGAGGCCAGATGCTTGACTCTGTGCTGTTACTTACTTGCCATTGCTTTCGGCAGGCCCTGGCAGGTAAGACTTCGAGCTCTGACCTGTCAGTGGCCACTTTACAGACCAGCCCCACTGCCCAAGCCACATCTAGAGCCCCCGAGGAGAGGACGACGCGGAGGGAAGCACTGGCTTGGTTGCTCTTGCTGGCTTCTCACCATCACGGTCCCCTCATGTTCCCTTCCACAGGCCCATGTCTTCACCTCTGGTTAGCTCCAAAAACCCTTCCTCAGGAGAAGACTGGGAAGTGGGAAGAGTCTAGCAGTGAGTTAGAAACACAGGCAGCCCCTTTTCCAGCCCTCAGCACTACCAAATGTCTGAAGGCGACAACTACGCGCCTGCCTGGGTCACGCAGCCTCATCCTGGGTCACACAGGCCGTCAGCGCCGCTGGAGGAGGTCGGGGAGGCCTTCTGGGGGTTGGGACCTCGGCAGGCACAGGTCCACCCCTCCTTGGGGCAGGGGAATCCAAAGAGTATACTGCCCACCCCCGTTCCTGGGGCTGAGGAAATTCCGGAGGCTGAAACAACACCCCAACTGTCCTGCCCCTAGGCAAGGTGGGGGAGTTCTTTGGGAACCGGAACCCCAGGGGAAAGTGACCTGCTAATGGACAAACAGTGGGGGTTGGGTTATAGGGTGACACTGGCCCTGGAGCTGGCCGCCCACCAGGCTCTAGGTTTTAGTAAGTTGAATCTAAGCTTAGACCCTTCACAGATATTGGGGACCCAGCGGGGCTGGAACAGATCTGGTCCCAGGAGTAAGGTCTCTTCGCTACCTCCAGGTCAAGTGGACCTAAGTCCTGGGAGTTCTCTAGAAAAAAAACCACGGCTAGTCCTAGCTTCCCTTGGAAATTCTACCTGCTATTTAGAATACATTCCTCTAGGTCAGAAGGACGTGGGGGAAGCAGGAGTTTCGGGGGCCCACACATAGTCCAAAGTGAGTGATTTCATCTCCTGACCCAGCCTTCACCCCGGCCCCGCGGGAGGCAGGGTCTCACCGCGCGGGGTCTCAATGCCCCCAAGAGGAACACGGGGGCCCCCCGCGACTACTCTTGATTTTCAGGAAGGCGGAGGATGCGAGGCGCTGCCCACAGAGAACTCGCACTTTTTCGCTGCGCGATTCGGAAACACTCCGGGTCTGATGCCATTCGGCGAATTATGTAACCAGGGACACCGCTCGCGGGCTAAACAAACGCGGCTCTGTGTGCAGCGGCGGCCCCGGGGGAGCGCACCGGGGCGGGGAGGGGCTCCGGCTGGGCCTCGGGTCGGGGTTGTTTGCTCAGCGAAAGCGGCGGGAGGCCGCCCGTCCGAGCCCGGCGCGGCCCAGGGCCCGACCGGCCCCTCCCCCACCACGGCCGCCCCCGCCCCGGGCGTCCAACTTGGTCCCAAGTCCCACCCGGTACCGTCACCGCCGGCGGCCCCAGAGACCTCGGCCTGGGGTACTCGGAAGGGCTGAACTCCAGCCCCGGCTCTGTTCCAGGTCCAGACTCCTCCGTCGCCCTCCCCACCTCCCGCGGTCCCGGCGCAGCGGCGCACAGCGGTGCAGAAAAGTGACGACCCCCGCCCCCACGCACACTATGGAGGAGCGGACGCGGGTGGGCTCGCGCTGCCTGAGCTACCCCCTCGGCGTCTCGGCCCCGAGGGAGGGGCAGCGGGGCCGGGTGACAGCTGCGCGGATGACACCCCTCCCCCTTGGGCGCGAAAGCCCGGGCCCGCGCAGCCCCCACCGAGATGTGTGCGCCGACTGGGACGCGGGGTCAGATGGAACAGGGGTCCGGCCCGATCCGCCCGCCCCAAGGCCAGCAGTCTGGACGCAGGTTGTGGGACCGGCTAGCCCCTTCCCCGTCCGGGGGCGACGCAAAGTTTTGGGAAGTTGCTGCCCTTACCTTGCTTGGTGAGCACCAGGGCGTCTTCCCTCCGCGCCTGGGTGATGATGGAGCCGTGTTCCATCTAACAATTCCGCGGGCCCGGGCTGGCTGGGCGGGAGGACGGGCGGGCGGGCGCTCAGGCTGGGCAGGGCTGGGCTGGGGGCCTGGGCGGGGGCCCGCTCCGCTCTGGCTCCCGAGTCTCCGACTCCCACTGCTGTTCACATCCCCCCTTCTCGTTTCCTCCCCGGGCCGGGAAGGGAGGCGGCCTGGACGGAGGGCGGGCGGCCCGGGCAGCGGCTCCCCCGGGTGCCCCCGGCCCCGATCCCCCGGTGGCAGCTCCGGGCTCCTCAGTTTGGGTCCAACATGGAGAATCCGGAGCGAAAACAAGAGGAGGAAATGGGACACGGGGCGGTTTCCAGGCTCCCCCCTCCCCTCCGTACTCCAGATAAACAACCCGCGGCTGCAGAGCCCACCCCCGCGCTCCCCAGCTGCTGACGCGGCCTCTCCACGGCGGGCTGGTGCTTCTCACTCCGGGACAGCGTCCTAGGCCCCAGGACCCTCTACTTGTAAGCCGCGGAGGTTGCGGACAATCCAGAGCTTTGCTATTTTGTTACGGAAAACGCGAATCCCCGAGGGGGGTGGGGTGGCGGGCGGGCAGGCTGGCTGGGGAGACTTGAAACCGTTCCGGCGCTCCGATTGGCTCGCTCTGATAAAGGGGCGTGGCCCCTCCTTACTATGCGGTGCGAGGACCCAACAACATTCCAATCGCCGAGGCCACGCCTCCGGGCCACTCCCCCTCTGCCAAACTGCGGCCTCCCTGTCTCCTTGGCCACACCCCCTCCCAACTACTTAAAAGGCCACTCGAAAGCTCACGTTTTCCTTTTCAGTGCTTGGGTGTTCTAGTTAGTGCTGTCTGCTAAAGGGAGGCGGAATGGTTCTGCCCTTCGGATTACCTGGGCGAGCCGAGAACGCTTAACCTGGATTGGGCCGGGATTCAGGGCCGTTACTCTACTTCCTGCTTGGCCCTACTTGAAAGTACAGCCGTGGACTACTGAAAGGGGTTTGGGGGTCGCCTTAGGGCTCCAGTGTTGAGGTTGAAGCCAACCTCAGGCAGTGGCCGACGCAGTTCAAGTGACACACAGACCTGAAAAACAAGGCTTTACTAGGCCACTCACTGTACTCTCATTTAGGCACCTCCTCCCCCAATAGCACTATCCCCAGCTGAGCTGTCAGATCTCTCAGTGAAGTTTTAGCTCGATGCACTCAGGCTGCCGTCTCTCCTGGTTCTTTAGGGCCCCTTGGTGTTCTACCGGGGGAACTTATTGATCTCTAAACTCATGGATTCTCT
This sequence comes from Petromus typicus, assembly GCA_004026965.1. Classification (NCBI taxonomy): domain Eukaryota; kingdom Metazoa; phylum Chordata; class Mammalia; order Rodentia; family Petromuridae; genus Petromus; species Petromus typicus. The sequence continues at coordinate 6,788 of PVIR01035717.1, read as the reverse complement.
GCTCAGGGTTGTGGGTGAGGGATTTACATTTGTCTCCACAAGGTGGTAGCTCCAGAGGCAGGTTTGTTGAGGTTTCAGCTCAACAGGTCCTTTCCAGTTATCTGCATCTGTCCACCGGTGACAGCTGCTGTCTGGGGTGGAAGGGCACTGTTCAGGTCCAGGTCGGGAAGACTGGTGTAGAGACTGCAGTGAATAGTTTCTGAGCTACTTCTAACCCTAATATGCTGTGATTCAGTGGAACTCATCCTGCCGAGGGAAAGGCTCCCAGAAAAGTCCAAGACTTCTCCAGGCCTAGGAGACAGGGCCGGCTAGTGGCCTTCCTTGCTGTAGTTCCCATTGCACAACATATGTCAGGTCTTCCTAGTGTTCAGCGGACAGATGGGCCAAATATGCCAGGTACTGTCATGGTGATACATAGGTGCCCGTGTGCCTTAACTGTTCTCATGCCTACCCATTCTGCTGTTTCTGTACACACAGAAACCCTTTTTATATAACATCATTTTAATGGAAAATGCTGGTTTTTAAAAAATGAAAGTGGCTGTTACAGAAGATCTGAATGATGCTTATGTAACTTTAAACACTGAGTTTGGGTATATCCTAATTCATTAACAGAAAAAGAAGTTCTGACATATGTACTTCCCACCAGGAAGAGAACAGGATCTTCAAGATAATATTCAGTAGTCAGGTTGCTAGGAGGCCTTTTTGGCTCTGACCCTGCCCTCTTGCAAGGTAGGTCTGTGTAACAGAACAGAGGTGGCCTGCTGTCCCATCACTGTGATAGTGAGTAGAACACTTTCACCTCTCTGCTTCCATTTCCTCACCGGTAGAGACAGTCCATCCCCTTTTAGAGTCTACAAAAATTCATTTACATTCCTCATTTAGCTGTCCCACCTCCTTGAGGTGAGCAGAGCACAAATTATGCCCATTTTGTAGATGAAGAAACAGCCTGGCTTTTAGTCTTTTAAAATATACATTAAATTTATGACCATATTACCTTAATTGGAAACTTACCTTGAAACTGTGAACTCCTGAAGATATTATTAATCAAGTGTCCTACTCAATTAAATTGACAAAACTATGGTGACTGTATTCAGAAGATTCATGACAAACATTTCCTTCCCCCTGGGTGTGGGGAGAAAGAAACAGTCTGGAAAGGTTAATTGACTTATTGGAGGTCTCACTTCTGGAGAAGAGAATCAGAAGTAAAGCTTGTCTTTAGATGTTCCGACCTCCTGACACTTTACCTAGTTCTCTTCCTTCTGGAACCTAGTCACTCTCTTCTCCTGAGAACTCTGCACCACCTCCTCTTTGAAGCCTTCCTGGATGCTACTCTGAGTGTGATGGCCTCCTACCTACAGCACAAGACACTTGCACTTTGTCTAGGAATGGCATCCTGAGATGTTTTCCTGTTCATTACTGAATTTGGGGGGACCTTCCAGCTTAGTGCCTGTCAGAGAAAGGGCACATTTTATGAATTCACGATGGGCATCTCACAGAAACAAACGTTTCATGGAATAGTACTCATCTTTGCTATGTGCACGCCCTCATATTTTCTACTGCACGTATAGTGTATTCTATTTCATTTTCAGATATGCTGCTTAAATAGATTTTATGATCTACCTCTGATTTGTGTCCCAGTATTATAATAACACTGCTTTCACCTCCTATATACTCACCTCCTTTCTGCAACTAGAGGACTGATGGTCCCTGAAAAATGTGAAGTGATAGAGCTGATGATTTAGCTCAGTAGTTTCCAGTGTCTGCTTTACAAGGGCCCAAGCTCCACCCTTAGTACCAAAAAAAAAAAAAAAAAAAAAAAGATTCAAGTTTGATGACCCTTAAGCATCTCTTGCTCTGAGGTCAAAGAAAAGTTCCTGCAGACAGAAATCCTTCCCAGGGCAGAGGCAAACGGATGTGACTAGAGCCCAGCAAGAGGGGCTAGTGAGGGAGAGGTGTGCAAAGGAAAATCTCCTTGTAACAGGGCTGGTGAGGGCCACTGTCCTAACAGACTACAAAGTTAGTAGTGGCTTCACTAAAGCATGAAACCCCAAAATGCGGACAAGGTTTGGATATTTGGTGTCTGAGCTTCTTAGCACTCTGTGCCCAGATTACAGGGGACAGTTTTCCACTCTAAAAAGCTGTCTTGGGTCTCAGTGGCCTTTTTCTCCACAGTTAAGGTGGTGAGGGAGGTGGATCCAAGTTGCCATTCTGACTTCCACCTTTTAACCTCATGTATAGCCTTCCTTCTGCCTGCAGGTCCAAGCCTGTTTTTTGCGCTGAAATGTTAGGTAGCCCATCTAAAACATTTCAAGGGTGATGGCTGACACCAGGTCATTCTTGGCCCCCAAACCACCTGGCTGTGTCCTGGTCACCTACCTGCTCCATCTTTGCCCTTACTCTCTCTGAAATGTTGGTGAGAAGCAAGTTGGAAGCAGCAGCACTGCCCGGCCAGCTGGACTAGGAACAGTAGGGTGGGGCTCATACAGAGGGACCATCCTGTTGATCTCCCAGACTATTGAAGTCAGACTGGGTGTTCTGAGCCAAAGCTAGGGAAAGGGAAATAGAGCTTCCTCTAGAAGACACGCACTTGTGCTCCTGGACCTTGCCCTTTCCCCCACAGAAGGTAAGAGTAAGCGCCGAGTGGGCCAAGGGATACCTTTTGTGGCCCTTTCTGTGTCATTAAAAAATATGACTTTTTTGGGCAGGGGAGTTAGCTCAGTGGTTCCGGTGCCTGTCTTGCAAGCGCAAGGACCCCAATTCTATTTCCCGGCAACCACATACAATACTGGGTGTGGAGACTCACGCCCAGCAGCAATCAGCACCACATACCACAGCACCGGGGCGTGGAGGCTCAGGCCTGTAATCCCAGCACTCAGGAGGCAGAGGCAGGAGGATTGCTGTGATGTGAGTTTGAGGATGAGCTCAGGGCCAGCCTGAACTACAAAGCGAGATCCTGTCTCAAAAAAAATAAAAAAATAAAAAAATAAAAATAAATACAAAATATTACTTTTTTGCGTAACTTTTATTATTACAAATGGAACACATTCATTTTCTTGGTTTTCTGCAGGCTCATTTCCGTTCTATATTGTAACTGGGAAGGTGTGGGCCTGGCACTAGGGTGTCCTCCTGTCCCAAGGCTTAGGGCAGCAGTCTTGTCTTGGCACCCCAAGTTCCTCGGCTAAGGTGAGGGGGGTATAGGAGAGAAACTGGTGACAGTGACTGAAACTGGGGGTGACAGTGAAGGCTGGGGAGAAGGAGGGAGTACAGCTTGTGTGTCAGTGTGTGAGAGATGTGAGGACTAAACACAGGGCCTTTGCATTGAGCTACATTCCTGTGCCCTTTTAATTCTGAGACAAGATCTTGCCAAGTCGCTAAATTGCCCAGGCTGGGGTTCAACTTGTCACTTTCCTGCTTCAGTCTCTCCGAGCACCACCATACCTGGCTGGTGCTTTTCTGTACAGTAGCCTGGAAAGCCTTGCAGGGGCTGAGATGATACATTCTGCAAAGGTCAGGCAAGCTCATCACCCCAACTCAGCCACTTAGCCTGTGTCTCAGTTTACCCATATTAAAAATCTAGATGGTGGGCTGGGGAGTTAGCTCAGTGGTTCCGGCGCCTGTCTCGCAAGCGCAAGGACCCGGGTTCGATTCCCCGGTAACCACATAACAATACTGGGTGTGGAGACCCACACCCAGCAGCAACCAGTACCACATACCACAGTGCCATGCGTGGTGGCTCACGCCTGTAATCCCAGCACTCGGGAGGCAGAGGCAGGAGGATTGTGATGTGAGTTTGAGGCTGAGCTCAGGGCCAGCCTGAACCACAAAGCGAGACCCTGTCTCCAAAAACCTAAAAAAAAAAAAAAAAAAAATCTAGATGGTAGTACCTCCATAGGTTATTGTGAGCATTAAGTGAGAAAGCAGGTTAAGTGTTTAGATGTCAGTGGTCAACAAATACCAACACCACCACCATCACCGTCATCATCTTTCCTTCTAAACCTGTTCCCTCAGCCTCAGGTCCTCAAGCTAGAAATCTGCAGTCTCTTCCTCCTCACTCAGGCTTACCCACAAAGAGTCCTGATCCCTGGTGTCTGTCAGGCCTTTTCTTCTTTCCATTTCCACAGCTGCTGTCTCCGGGAAAATTGGCACCAGGGTCCTAAGCAACCTTGTTCTCTCTCTAGGTCCCACATCCAAATCCATCCGCAGCTCTCCGAGAAAGTGCAGATCTCATTCTGTCCACCCAGAAGATTGGGCAGCTCATCTAAGGCCTCGCCTACCACACAGGGTCCCCGTGGGCCTGGTGTCTGTGGCCCATCACATCTCCTGCTCTCTTCGCAGGTTCCCACACTCACTTGCGGGAGCTGGGACTCTGGTACTCTGCTCCTGGACGTCCTGTGTTAACACTGGTCATCCCTGAAAGCACAATTCAAGTTCTGCCTCGTGAGTCCCCAAATCCTCCAGGTACCAATCTGATTCACAGGCTCCTCTGAACACCTGTATTGGATTTTCCTCCCGGTTCGAGGACTTTCCCTGCACATCCTCACGCCTCTCATGGCGCCTGTCACCTGCGGCCGTGTTGGAACATGCTCCCAGTGGACACCTTCCTCTCTGGGCACTGTCGCTGTCCCTGAGGCACTGAACCAGGGAAGGTGGGAGGGGGGATGGCCGTCTCTAGGCACCACTTCATCTCGGGCCGGGAAGCCCAGGCCCTGAGCGAACCTGCCTGCTCCCACCCCACCAGCTCTGGCTCCACGCCACCGACTCAAACTAACGGAGGCTGGAGGAAATCACGACACCCTTGGTCCCAGCATTCCGAAAGGGCGCGTGGGACGGCGGATCCCGGAGCCGCGCACACCTCCGACCTTCTCAACTCACCCCTACATTTAATGTGGAGGAAAGAGTGTTAAAGAGAACTATGTCGGGCCAGACTAGCCCGGATCCCCATCCCCGCTGGTCCGGAACGCAGCCCCCCAACCACGCGCCCCAATCCGCTCAGGTTCTACGAAGCCACGTGACCACGGGAGCCCCTCCAGCCCTCATCGCCGGGCTCCAGCCCTCCTCCTAAATAAGGAAAGGACCGGAGAAGATCGAGTTTCCCGGCCGGTATTTACAGGTTCCCTGCACCAAGCCAAACCTCCCTCTTCTCTCGCTGCACCCTATTCGCACGCTGGGGGAAGGAGTGAAGGGGCGTCTTCTGCGCGCCACTCCGGTCGCGCCCTTGTAGCCCCAGCCTGGCGCGGGCCTCTTCCCTCCCTCGCCCGCGCCGCCCCTCGGGCTCCGCCGGGGTCGCCACATTCCAAAGTCTGCGCGGCTCTTTGAGGTCACGTGGCTTGGTGGGGGTGGGGAAGCCGGACGCCTCTGACCCGGGCCGGCGACCTTGAGGGCTGTAATGCAGATTCCGCGCTCTGCACCTCCAAGCCCCGGGTGCCAGCTTGCTATTGATCTCCAGAACTCCGGGAGTATCCGAGGCCGTCTCCACCCTCCAGCGCCTGCTGTGTGTGTGTGTGGCTGGGGCTAAGTACACCGGCTTCGAGCCTCCCGACCTCGCCGCAGCCCGGGCGCGGGCCGCATACCTTTCCTGGGCGAAGACCCTGACCGCCAGTAACAAGGCCGTGCCAGCTGGAAGGGCTGGAATCTTGGCTCGTGGCGTGCAAAATGGGCGGGGAATTGAGAAGACTGGGTAGGGCCAGCCGCTTAGTTTAGGCCGAGATCCACGCTTGTCATGGAGGCCAGAGCGCGCGACTAACCTGGTACCTCTGTGGTCTGGATCCCAGACCTCTAGAGCTGTACTTTTGGCCTAAGGACAAGAAAAACATAAGAGACAGATTTCCTTCCTTCAGAGCAGGGCAGACAGATTCCCCCAGCAGCTCACGCCAATCTGGTGCAATCTTAGATAGTTTGAAAGCCTTGTACTGGCGCTGACCCTGACCACAGGAAGTGGCCTGGGCCTCCTTATTGGGTTGAGGCTGGAGCCAGCGGTTCCGGAGTTGAGCCCTGGACGCAAGTTGTCTGAGAAGCATTGACCTTGTTGGGAGGAAGAGCAGATCTATGAACGGAGAAGGGAGGCAAGGACTTCTACTTAAGACAGGAAGGAGGTCGGCAGGTTTTTGCTTCGAATCATTAATTCACTCATCTGAATATTTATGAGCCCTTACAGTCAAGTGTTCACCCAGTTGTCTAATACTCCTTTCCAAACCCCTATCCTTGGGGCTCCAGGGAATTAGAGTTCCTGCCCTCGGGGCTTCCAGTCCTGCAGAAGAGCCAAGGCTTGCTCGAGGCAAGATGCAGCGCCACAGCAATAGCTACTTCATAAAGTTAATATTTATCTTATCAAGACAACACACACATAGCTTTAGAAAAAATCAAATAGTGCTAAAAGGCTTGTAACACAAACAACAGTCCCCCTAGCCTTTTCCCCAACCCTTATCCTGGTCTCCAGGGGCCGAGCTTTCAACTCTTAGCTGTTTCTTCTGGTATTTCCTTACTTATATCTAAATAATATATATAGGTCCATTCTGAACAGTCTGTCTAATTTGTTTACGTCTTGTTTTGGTAGAGAAGAATTTTGATTCTCTGCTTGCCTCTCCCTCTGCCCCAACCCCGTTATGTTTGTATCATAAGGGGTTAAAACTGTGCTCAGGGATTTAGTTATCCACTTTGTGAATGTTGTTCATTCTTGAGGCAAGTATTCTGGTTACATTTTGTTTCTAATATAATGTTTTGTTGTCTGTTTACATTCTCTGTCTTGTACAATTTTTTTTCCTAGAGTTAATTGCTTCTTTTTTGTTTGT
>PVIR01035716.1:0-16258 GCA_004026965.1 Petromus typicus | reverse complement strand
TTTTTTGTCTCTGCAGTAGCTCAACCTTACGCTGCAACTTCCTCATCTGAGTGACCAAACTCTCACCTTCATCCTCCTCTTCACTCTCAAAACTACCTTCACTTAGGTTTTCCCTCAGTGGAGGAGGTGGCAGTCCTTCCTCCAATTCCTCCTCTTCACCACTGCCTTGTAGCTGCAGTAGAGCGTACTGTTTTACCAGAGATGGGAAGTTTCCCATGATCTGCTGTAATGCCGAAGTCTTCCACTTACCAAGGAACGCACCCTTCGGTCCCCAAGTGTCCGGTCCTCTCAATCCTTCGAGCCCCTCGTCTGGGCGCCACTTGTCGGTGTAATTCCGATGTATGTCCGGGGTCGCAGAAGGAAGCGAGGCACTCAGGGATGAGATCCAGCAGGGAGAACAGCCTCAGAGGACTGAACCACCGAGCTGTCTTCCAACAGCTCTTTTATTATGGAGCAAATACAAAGTAGCAATGCATAGGGGTAAAAACAGAAGTGGTGGGCTGGAGCATTTCCTGGGACAGGCCTTGAAGTTCCTCCTGATTCCTATCCCAGTGTTTGTTTACCGATCTGTTTGCAAGATTCAGTAACTCAAAACTTAAGATGCCCAGGAATATCCTGTGAACTGGTGATAAGGAAACTCAGGAGTTCTGCATAACTGGTAAACAGCTACCTTTTCCCCTACACCTTAATTCTAGCGTCACACATCCTATATCCAAGTACCTCTGAGAAGCCCCATCTGTGACCACATGGGACACCTAGATAAATCTTTAGCAGACATTGTGTTGCATGCCACTAATCCCAGCACTCTTGGAGGGTAAAGCAGGGAGATTGCAAGTTTGAGTTGAGCCTGAGTAACTTAACAGTCTAGTGAGATTTTGTCTCCAAAAAAAATTTAAATACAAGTGAGGATATAACAGTGTGAATGCCCTAGGTTTAATCCCCTGCACACCCCGCAAAAAAAATACTCTTAAGTGGTAAGACCTTTTTTTTTTGAGACAGGATCTCGCTTTGTAGTTCAGGCTGGCCCTGAACTCAGCCTCAAACTCACATCACAGCAATCCTCCTGCCTCTGCCTCCTGAGTGCTGGGATTACAGGTGTGAGTCACCATGCCCGGCACTGTGGTATGTGGTACTGATTGCTGCTGGGCATGAGTCTCCGCACCCAATATTGTATTTGGTTGCCAGGGATCAAATCCAGGGTCGCTTGCAAGACAAGCGCCAGAACCACTGAGCTAAATCCACAGCTCTAAAACTTTTTACCATAAAGTGATGATACTGATTATTGTAAAAGGATTAGGGCTGCAATGGTAAACCTTTTAGAGCTTTCAGTGATAACAGTCTACTGCAGCACACAGAGCCATAGGTTTGCCACTGGATTAGATGGATTAGGAGTATAGTCGGAAAGGGAGAGAAGGCTTCAGAATGGAAGCAGTTCTACAGATGTTCACTTCATTATTCACTGTTCTGTACACTTACGGCTTATATTTGTCTGTATTGTGCTCTGTTTCATACACAGTTTAGAAAGGGATTTTTATGAACACAGCACACTACAGGGACCATGAGGGAAAAGTGTTTAGTGAAGGTTACCAAAGAGATATGGTTGAATTTTTAAGAGTAGGGCCAAGTGAAAAACTCATACTCAGAAATTTATATTTTATCCTTTTAGGCCATGGGCAACCATCGTACTGATTTTGTATAGAAAATGACTCCCAAATCTGTTATTGAGGAGTATGGATCATGGCTGTACACTGGAGTGGTGGGGTGGGGTTGGGAGCACAAAAGAAGCACCCACAGAACAAGTCAGCTGTGTAGGAATGGGAAAATGGAGGCCTGATTTCAGAGAAGGAACTGTAATGGGACTCAACCAGTTTAATGTACAAGAGAAGGGAAGAGCTATAGATGATCTTGGGTTTCCAAACTAGACGGCTGAATTGGAAATACTGTCACAGACTTCAGAGCCTTATGAAAAGACCAAGCATATTTGGGGGTGCAGATGGTCAGATTGTTTTTTAATCATGCTTCTTTTGGGGTTGAGAATATAACATCTGAGTGTGAGTATGAGTCAGAGAAAATAAAAGTGTCAGAATAGAAAAGATTTCTTCTTGAAAAAAGGAATGTAGAGACTAGAGCCAGCTTCAAAGAATAAGTTTAGGAATAAAAATTTAAAAATCTAGAGAGGAAAAGTAAGGACTGAGATGATTGGAAAAACATGAAAGTGCCTTTTCAAAGCACTTTCCCCTGTATTCTGTTCTGAAATAATTAAAGGCTGTCATGAAGAATTAACTTTTCTTTGGAATTTCAGAAGGCAGATTTAGAAATAACTGGTGGGTGGATGTATTGGGTTAGTTATGGTAGACTTTGAATCAGAATAAGGAACTTTATAGCAGATGTTCAGAAATGGGATGGTAACTTGGGGGAGTTGAGCTCCCTTCCTTTTTGTTCAGTAGACTGGAATGTCAAGGAGCCCCCTACATCTGAGATTCTCTGAAATGATGATATACTCTTGAAAGTCATTAAAAGTAGAGGACACTGTGCATGAGCTTAGCGAAAGAAAGGGTAATAAATGACAGCAGCAAATATAGTTCCCGAATTTTAAAAAACTCGGCAGATAAAATGGATTAGCTTATAAGGAAAATAAGTGCACAGTAAGTAAGTGATATTTAATTATTTATCCTTGGTTACGTAAAGTTGCTGGAGTTTAGTGATTGATGTTCTTCATAGACTAGAAATAACACAGTACTGAATTCCTAATAGGGCTCTGCCCTATTTGCTATAGTGTTACACTGACAACTTGAATTCAACATGAATATAGTTGAAAGTTAATCATACTGATTTTCTGAATCTAAATTTTTTGCTCATTCTATGAACCAGCAATTTTTTTCTTTCATAAAAAGCACTTGGAAACCATTTAGAAGTAGAACCATACTGCATTTTCTTAAATAACTGAAAAGAACAAAACTAATTTTTTAAAATTTATTTTTTGCTTTTTTTTGAGATAGGATCTTACTATGTGGTTCAGGCTGGCATTGAACTCACAGCTGGCATCTAGCTTTTGCCTCCTAAGTGCCAGGATGACAGGCATGTGCCACCACACATGGCTGTAATAAAATTTTTCATAAATCAAATAAAATACCCATTTCATGTATTTCAAATTTCAACTTTAAACTTTGTAATAATGCAATTAAAATAGACATAAATCCTTAGATTAATAAGGAAAAATAAATATAAATAGATGAGTTTATATTAAAAGTTATGTGTCTTATGCTTCATTTAAAACTAAGCTAGCAGAGACAGAGACCCTGTTTCTTAATCATGCTTCATTTTTGAGACAGAGACCCTATATCAAAAAATTAAAGTAACACTAAGCTAGCAGAGTTCATGTGTTCAAATTTTTGCTTAGTAGGTCGGATAAGGCCAGTTTTAAGCAGGGCTGTTAGGTAAATAGCTGGGGGTGTAGCATAGTGTAAAGGTCCTGAGCTCAGTCCCCAGTCTTGAAAACAATGTGGTATTTATTCCTTCAGAGATAGTTAAATAAATCAACAGAGGAATTAAACTGGACCAAGTATATACAGTAATTTAATTTTCTATAATTCCATTATTATTCAGTGATGAAGGGCTTGTCTTTCAACAGTGTAGCTAGAACAACTGAGTATCTTTATGGAAGTTTGATCCTTCATACCAAATTACTTTTAAGATAGATCATAAACTTAAACTTAACAAATTAAGACTATAAAACTTCTAAATGAAAGCAGGAGAAAAATCTTTGCAATTTTGCAGTTTTGGGATAGGCAAAGATGTCTTAGGGGACAGGGGACACAAATAAAAAATGATAAATTATAGTTCATAAAATTCAATGCTACTTTTCAAAGAGCTCCACTTTTTTTTTTCTTTGTTTAGACAGGACTTTGCTTTGTCATTGAGGCTGGCCCTGAACTCACCATGTAGCCCAGGCTAGCCCTGCATTTACAGCAGTCCCCCTGCCTCTGCCTCCGGAGTGCTGGGGTGCTGGGATTACAGGTGTGAGCCATCATGCCTGGCATTGTGATATTTAGTACTGGGGACTGAACTCAGGACCTTGCATTTGCCAGGCAGACGCATTGTGATGTTTAGTACTTGGGACCTTGCATTTGCCAGGCAGGCTGCAGAATCACTGAGCTAAATCCCTGGCCCGAAGAGCATCATTTTTTAAAAAGCAAACTAATGACAAGGAGAAAGTCTTTGTTATATTTGGTCAAAACAAAATATATCCAAGGTATGTATGGAGTTTTTAATATATGAAGACTAGCAGCCTAATTTATAAATGAGTGAAAGACTTCAATATACAGTTCACCGAAATAGTTAGAAAAAAAAGAAAGGTGCACAAAGAGAAGGTGCTCAACACCATGAGTCATCGGGAACCCAAATGCAAACTGCTGTGAGGTTACTACTTTATATAATAGAGTAAGTAGGTAGGGAAGGTGGAAAAGACTGGAGCATCAGGAACTCACCTTGTTGACCATACTTTAAAGTGGAAAACCATTTGCCAGATATTTCCAAAATTAAGTATACTTCTTAAACTGTGTGATGGACCCAGCAGTTCTCTTTCTAGATACTACTTTCTAGATTTACTTTCAAGAGAAAGGAAGACACCCACCAAGACTTGGGCATGAACAGTTGCTTTATGCCTTATAACTCAAAACTAGAAATACCCTGGATGTCCATCGACAGACAAATCTCTACACAGGAATGCTGCCTGTAAGATTGTGGAATTTGCAAGAATGTAGAGATAATCAGATTATTGGGTCCCTGGAATGTGGTTGAGGTTGAGATAGACTTGAAGCATGAAGTACCTTCCTAAGGACAGAGGGACTTTTGTGTTTTGAGAAGGTTTGTGGTGGCTACATGGGTGTATGTTTGTTTATAAAGACATTCATCTGTGCCCTGACAATATGAAAATTTTCTTGTCTATAAATTTTACCTCAGTGCACATTTTAAAGTTTAAAAGTTGCCTTTTAAAAAAAAATGTCAACCAGGCCAAGCAAAATTATTTGTTGGTAATAGCTAGAAGGTTAGACCTTAATTCCATGGCTTTTTCCCATTTGTAATTAGGTCAGTGATTTCATATTTCCAAATTATATATTAGCGGCTTACTTCCCTCTACCGTGGTGTATCTCCTTCATAAATAGTCTGAAAATCCTCTTACTAATTGTGGTGCTGGGAATCCAGAAAGACTTTTTGTGTTACTGAAGGCTGGTGTTAAGGTAGCGCTTAATTGTTTAGCAGATTATTTGTAAAATGACTTGATTCTTAACAGTAGTGTGCCCTTAGCAAAGAGTTCCTTAATACAGGAGCATAGTTGTTTACTGTTTCCTAGTGTTGAAGCCAAACCCTGACTTTTTGAGTGGTGTGTATCAGGCTAATTCTTAGTGATTGCTTTCTCTGCTGGAATCACATATATCTGTCAGAACTGACATCTGAATCTGAATGTTTAGGTTTGTTTTGTGATGTTATTAAGGCTTGAAAGAAAGGAGTTCAACAGATCATGGAATATAAGGTCAACTCAGTGTTTCCATTTTGATTTAATTTTAATTTTGATACACCTTATTTAATATTGTTGGCTATGACATTTTCCTTATTTTCCTTTTTGTATTTTATGTTAAGGCTTCCTTGTTTCTAACTACCTGCTTGCCCCTTGCTCTTTTAAATACAGTTGCTCTCCTCAGAGACTTGCAGACTAACAGTGCTTCAGTTTCACTAATCATGCATAACATGTCTTTAGGAAGCAGTTAACTATTTGATGCAGCCTTCAAACAAGTAAATTCTGGCTAAGTTTTTGCTTTTGGAGAATTTAAATCTATTAATTACTTTCATCAAAGGTATCAAAATATAAGAGAATTAAACTCCTGTTTTTAATGTTTTAGGGTAACACCTGTCTGGAGAATGGATCTTTCTTACTGAACTTTACAGGCTGCGCAGTGTGCAATAAGCGGGATTTTATGCTGATCACAAACAAATCCCTAAAAGAGGAAGATGGAGAAGAAATAGTTACCTATGATCGTAAGTGGGATTTTTTTGGTTTGTTTTTAAGGCAGACCTGTTAGGTATCAGCTTTTGAAAGTTTGATATATTGTACAAAGTGTTCTGAGGCCTCTTTCAATAATACATGGCAACAATTAGTTGCTTGTTAGGTTTCTAGAGTAAAACATAGTTAACAGCTCATTATCTGCTATCAAGTATTTTAAATAAATGACTTTTGCAGATAACTGAAGCCTGTGATTTAGGCACTAAATTTTTTTATTAAAGATTTAGGACTCTGTCCCTGTACTAAATGATTCTGGTATGCTATGGTTTTTCAGTCTTGTTTTTGCTTTTATAACCTATTTTTGGCCTCTTTCGGTCAGTCTGTTGTTTGGTTGGTTATTTAAGCTATTGTTTCTTGATTTTGCTTTTATAAATATGCTACCCTCATATGCTATTCCTTATCCTTGATACTAGGAAACCAAATCAATAAACTGCACATAATAAATCAATTCTGGGAGCTAAGACTGACTGTGAGTAAATTAAGTCATGTGTACATATTAGGCATATGTGGACATTGTGACTAGTGTTAAAGCTTTTTTCAACTCATTGCTTGTCTCCTGGTTCTTGGGTGTATTTTGAGTATTTCTCTAAGTGTATAGATAATGATATTTTAAAAGAGATACAGAAGACACCAAGCCTTCAGGAGAGACTCAGTTGAAAAATATGCCCTTAAAAGAAATCATTTTCTTTATTTTAAGCATCCTTTAAAACTGTATCTCTTTCTAGACAGTAGGGCATAGTTGTCATGAACAAACCCTCTGGAGCTAGAAGGGTTGGCTTTGAATCCCCCCAGCTCAGTAATTGCCCTACAAAGTGATAATGATAATATTTGTCTCATTGACTTTTTTTTTTGAAGATTTAGTGAATAAATAGGTAAAAAATACTTAAAGAGAATGTCATCCTGAGGGCAAATCTGTAATCCAACACCCTGAGAGGCTGAGGCAAGATAACTGTTGAATTTGATCCCAGCTTGGAAACTAGCAGCTTAGCAAGTCCCATTTGCAAGAGTCAAGAGAAAGGCCCTATGTTCAATTTCTACTGCTGCAAAAAAAAAAAAAAAAAAAAAAAAATCTGGCACACAGTAAATACTCAATAAATCATAGTTGTTATTATTGCATTGTTTTTCCTCAATTCTTTTGTTGCCATTAAATTCACTTTAATGTCCAGAATTGGTTTTTGATGTTGTTGTTGTTTTGAGACAGGGTCTTGCGTTGTAGTTCAGGCTGGCCCTGAGCTCAAGGTGTAGCCCAGGTAAACCTTGAACTCACAGCAATTCTTGCTGAGGGGCATGAGTCACTATACCCAGCATTATGGTATGTGGTTACTGGGGATTGAACTCAGGACCTTGTGCTTACAAGGCAGTCACTGGAACCATTGAGCTAAATCCCCAGCCCCCCAGAATTGGTTTTTATTAATGATTGATACTGGCATAGTTACTGTTATTCCTGAAAACTTAATCTTTTGCATAGTTAGATAGGTCCAACTAGTTGTAAAAACATACTAATTGATTGTCTTGGAAGCTTTCAGTGGGGATTAATATGTGTGCATTATATCTCTGAATTTAGATCCTAATTTTATAGTGTTGCTATGTGATGGATTCTGGAATTCTTATGCAAGTCAGTAACTGGTTTTCTGCTGTGTTACTTATGATAGAGCTAATGTTCTCTTTATAACATCTTTCTGAGGAAACAACTTTTACTCTTCTAAGAAACTTTCCAAGACTTAATTATGTAAGTATGTGTTTGTTTTGGCAGATCTGTGTAAGAATTGCCATCATGTAGTGGCCAGGCATGAGTATACATTCAGTATCATGGATGAATTCCAGGTAAATGTATGAATGTGGGTATGTCATGGGGGATAATTAAAGAAACCTTGAATATTGGATGTAGTTTTTATAACTGCGGTTCTAGCAACTATTGAGGGAGACCATTCCTCTCTTCTCCCTGTGCAAATTGAGACAGAATGTGGGTAGATTTTCACAAATCTTAAATCAAAGTGTATGCGCTCCAAATGATATCTTGGCCCTGTTGTCATTTACAGATCACAGCCCATATGCCTTCTTGTGAGACTGTTATTGTGCTTTCTTTTTCTCTGCCCTGTGCGGCAGCACAGTCACTGGCCACAAGTGCTGGCATTTCCATGCCTCTATTTTTACTGGGTGTGAAAGTCTTAATACAGAGGCTATCTTTGTTTTCCCACCTGGCATATACAATTGCACACTTCTGTAGTTGTAGTACAGCCTACAGGCACATCTTAATACCATATGCTTAGTAAAATTGCAAGATGGATATATTAAGTTTTTTTTCCTCTTCCTTTAGAAGAGGCTGAAGATTTAGAAGAAGATCAAGATTCACAAATGTGGGCTGGGGATATAGCTCAGTGGTTCAGGCACCTGTCTTGCAGGTGCAGGGACCCGGGTTCGATCCCCGGTAACCACATACAATGCTGGGAGTGGAGACTCATGCCCAGCAGCAACCAGTACCATGTGCCGCAGTGCTGGGTGTGGTGGCTCGCGCCTGTGGTCCCAGCACTTGGGAGGCAGAGGCAGGATTGCTGTGATGTGAGTTTGGGGCTGAGCTTAGGGCCAGCCTGAGGTACAAAGCGAGACCTTGTCTCAAAAAAAAAAAAAAACCCTTAAAAAAAAAAAAAAAAGATTCACAAATGTTATGGTCAGAGAGCAGGACAGTGGGGCAAAGCCAGGACAGTGAAGGCAAACCTTGTAGAGCTTTCAGTGATAGCAGACCGCCAGCAGTGGCATCTGAGCCAAAGGTTTGCCACTACTGATCTAGGACACACCGGAGCTTTTGGCTCCCTCAGTTGTCTCCGTTTTTAAGCCTTTGAGTTGAGTTAATTTATTTTGTGTGAAGTACATAATTATCTGTAGGATATAAATAGGAGGTTACACTGGACATGGTGGCTCACACATACAATCCTAGCACTTGGGTAACTGAAGCAGGAGATTACAAGTTCAAAGTCAGGATGGATTACATAGGGCAACACTGTTTCAAAATACAGAAAGTAATTTATCAGGTTAGATCTTTTAACAGGCCAGAGATGTACTTATGGTACAGTTTAGTGGAAGAGCACTGGCCTTTTATGCACAAGGCCCTGGGTTTAATCCTTAACACTGACATAAAAAAAAAAAAAAAAAAGAAGAAGAAGCAGAAGAAACTGTAAAGAGAATGTTATCTCTTTAGCCTTCAAATTTGGATAGAACTTTAATTTAAAAAGATAACTTTCCATAACAGAGTAATAAATTGCATACGTTCCTTTATTTATGTTTTCATTATCAAGGAAGTATTTAGCAATCTGTCATAATGTGGTCTGATAAATAGTAGTCAATCTAAATAACACTATTAGTACTAACTACTAAGCATTCAAAAATTATGCTTTAAAAATGTTCAGAGGGTGGGGGGTGGTAGAGGACTTGCCTAGGGTATGTGAGGCCCTGGGCTCAGTCTCAAGTACCCAAACAACATACAGTGATCCCTTGGTTCTCAAATGCTCTTGTTTGCGAACAGTTTGGTTTGCAAATAAAAGCATTTGGCAAAATGTTGTTTTTGTTTGTTAATTCTGCATTGACACGACTGTGACCCTCTTTCCCACCGGAACGTGTGAACACAGCCAACTTTTCCAGAAGTGCGGAACGACTTGTTTGAACCAAGGCATCATTCATTTATGTGATGTGTGTGACTTAAGGCAAAAATTAAGTTTTCTGTAAGTGAGCAGAGGCTGGAGAGAGGAACAGCTATCTCATGGGCTTAAAGCAACAGCTCTGCCTTTTTACGAGAGGAGGGAGTGTTTACGGCGGTTGTCCATAAGCCCATGGGAGCCTTTTGGAGCCCTAAATGCCGGTTGAGATCATTTGTGTATGTCCTCACTGAGCCACTGCGAGTCACTGCCGTGAGACCGAAGTCTATTTGGTTTTCCTTTAGTGACTGAACACGACATTTTCAGAGGTGTTCCAGAAATTACTGTAGGATAGAGAAAATAAATGTAAAAGGAAGATGGTGAATAGTTACAGTGCCTACATAGTGTGAGTTTCTTTTATAAGAACTCCTAGCCCAGTGTGGTGGCACATACTGGAAAACTCCAGTGTTCTGGGAGGCTGAACCAGGAAGATCCCAGTTCAAACCCAGCCTAGGCAAATTAGTGATATAATAAGACCCTGTCTCGTACTTAAATAATTGAAAAGGTGCTGGAGTTATAGCTTAGTGCAAAGGCCTTGGGTTCAATTCCCAGTACCACCCACCCCCAAAAAATTTTTTAACGTAATCATGGCAAGTTGGAGGTCTGCTTGAACTGGATCCCCAGTAACCATATACAGCAACACTGAGCATGGCGACTCACACCCATCAGCAGTCAGTACCACATACCACAGCACACCCTCCCTTGGGTGCCAAAGAATTTGGCTGATTGTTGCCGAATCATTTCTACTGTTTCTTTGCCATTTTCTTTCCTGTTTTCTCTGATTCCTCTAAGCTGTGGTCTTTGGGCTGCAACCTTGTCTGTTCTCCCTCGTGTAGGACCCGCATGAGTACTTAATCTCCCAGATTAGCTCTCTCCAGGATCTCCTCCCCTGACCCTGGCATCTGGCACCTGCCCTGTCCTCCTTTCGTCCTGTTTCTCTCACTTCTCTCTAGTTTGACTCCAGTCCTTTGTCTACTGTGTGAAGGCGCCTATGCACTCAAGCCTAAGTTACTGTGGCCCTCTGCAACACTGTGGAATTAATCTTCCTAGATGTATTTGCACTCACCTACCTCCATGCACAGTAGCTTCCCCTCTTACTCCATGTGGGATCTGCTGGCTGTTTTGCATTGTGGTCATTTGTGCTTCTTCCTTGATTTGAATTGTCCTATTTTCTCCCTTTAGCCCAATTAAATCTTACCTCTTTCTAGTAGCTCTTAAATTCTACCTTCTTGCCCTGGTTGGTACAACCTATGCTGTGTTTCCTTTTTCTTTTCTTTTTTTTTAAGGTGTTTTTTTGAGACAGGGTCTCTCTTTGTGGTTCAGGCTGGCCCTGAGCTCAGCCTCCAACTCACATCACAACAATCCTCCTGCCTCTGCCTCCCGAGTGCCGGGATTACAGGCGTGAGCCCAGCACTGTGGTATGTGGTACTGGTTGCTGCTGGGGTGAGTCTCCACTCCCAGTATTGTTATGTGGTTACCGGGGATCGAACCCAGGTCCTTGCACTTGCAAGACAGGCGCTGGAACCACTGAGCTATATCCCTGGCCCCCTGTGTTTCCTTTTTCTGAACTTCTCTCATATTTGCATTCCATCCTGAGTCAAGCGTTAGCCACATGGGCAGGTCTGCCTCAGCCTAGTGACCAGTTAATGTGTCATTCTCAGCAATATGACACATCTTCATCCCCACCCTTTCAGTCTATTCTAAATATCTTACAGGAAATTTACACACTAAAAGTAAGCAGAATAGAATATTAACCTCACTATCCAGCTTCAGGTTGCTTTATGTGTACTTCACCATTTCCCATATCTCCTCACAGGATTGTCATGAGATAAATCCAAAACATATCACCATTTCTATAAATGCTTCATTGTGTAGCTCTGAGAGATAAGAATTCAGTTTTTATAACAATCAGAATACAATTATTGTGCAAGATAAGATTCTTCTGATGGCAAGACAAAGTGAAAGTGGAGACAAAGTATGGAAAATACAAGTAGTTCCAGTTGTCATTTGTTTTTCAAAGTCCCTTGGTAAAAAGCCCTTAAGTGGACTTTGTATTTACCTTGGAAAACAAGAAAGGAGCTGGGAAACTGCTCTTCGATCCAGGGCCCTTTTTTTGGTAGTACCAAGGATTGAACTTGCGGCCTTTCACTTGCAAGGTAATTGCAGCACCACTGCACTAAATCCCTGGCCAACACCACATGCTACTTAGAGTACGACTCTTCCTTCTAAGTCTCCATCCCTAAGCCCTACTCAGGTGGAGCCCCTGAGAGTCCCATGGATGACTGGAGGGTTCATTTCTCCTTGCTTGGTCAGTTTTACTAAAAGGTGGCCTAGTCCCATCCCTGGCAGCATGGGAAGTTGTGTTTCTAGCATCTCATATTAAAATTCTGTACATACTTTCCCACAGAGCACTGCTGTGTATAGTTAAAGTCTGTAGCACTTGTACAATATAAATTTGGGAATTTCAGACATTTCTGGGAACCTAACTGCCACATACATAACATTACTTCTTTTTTTTTTTTTTCAGGTTTTTTGAGACAGGGTCTCACTTTGTAGTTCAGGCTGGCCCTGAGCTCAGCCTCAAACTCAACAGCAATCCTCCTGCCTCTGCCACCCGAGTGCTGGGATGACAGGCGTGAGCCACCACACCCAGCATTGTGGTATGTGGTAGTGATTGCTGCTGGGTGTGAGTCTCCACTCCCAGTATTGTATGTGGTTACTGGGGATCGAACTAGGTCCTTGCGCTTGCAAGACAGGCGCCGGAACCACTGAGCCAAATCCCCGGTCCCCTACATAACATTACTTCTGTGGGAAACTTTGTGAATTCTAGCCGAGTGACTTACAATGAAATTTGGATTGCAGACGACCTTTAAAGATAACAAATACAACCAATCTCATGACCTAGTAATCTCACCAGATTTTATCTGTCATCTGATTTATCTATTTTTTTCTTCCAAGATAAATTGTAAGTTTTATAAGGTCGTACTTTGTCCTTGCCTTCTTTTATATCTGTCAGTGCAACTAGCACATTACAGGCACTGAGTATAAATTTGCCAAAGAATTGGTTGAAGACACAAGTGTTTGTCTAGCATCCCACATTTTCCCTTTTTGATTCTATCACTTTCTCATCTGCTGTCCCACTAGTAATATGTGATAGATTAAAGTAGTAGAAGTACTTGAGAGCATTAGAGAGAGTGGATTTTTATCTTATTCTAAATCATGGAACTAACATTTGTTTGATAAACGCTAGCCAGTGTATATTTCTGTTTTGTATATAGAGTAGACCTGTCAGTAGGTGTGAGGACTGAGAATGTAGTTCAGGGGGAGAGCACTTAATCAGCCATACAAAAGGCAATTAATTCAGTCTTCAGTACCATAAAAAAACTTCTTTAAGAATTGTGGTCTTGGGCAGGGGGTTTAGCTCAGTGGTGCCGGCATCTGCCTTACAAGTGCAAGGTCCCAGATTTGATCCCCAGTAACCACATACAACAATACTGGGCATGGGGACTCACACCCATCAGCAATCAGTACCACATACCACAGTGCCAGGCAGCGTGGCTCACGCCTGTAATCCCAGCACTCGAGAGGCAGAGGCAGGAGGTTTGCTATGGGTTCGAGGCTGGCCTGGGCTACATAGTGAGCTCAGGGCCAGCCTGAACTACAAAGCAAGACCCTGTCCCTCCCCCTACCAAAAAAAGAATTGTGGTCTTAAAGAAGTGGTCTTTCTATTGTACAGCTAAGTGCCCTTGTGTGAACTCACGAGGAGGGGATGAAAGGGCAGTTGTCTGCTTCTTGGTACTTGCACCATTGCCACTAGTTATTTCTGTGGCCCTTTCTGGTGACTTCACTAGACCCAAGAAGCACCAACTGCCTGGACTGACTAATTTCCAGGCAGCTGGCAACATCTGCTGTGGAAATATTGATATATCAAACGCAGATGTTTTCCTGAAGAAAGCAATTATTTTATTAAAAAGCTTAAAAGAAATGTGTCCCTGTAGTTTGTAACTTATTAAATATTTCTGAAAGGGACAGCTATAAGAATAGGACTTTGCCCTAAGGATTTTTGCCTAAAATAAAATTCCTCTTCATCAGTTGAGACATCTGCTGAGCCTAAGAAACATAAACTCCTTAAATAGACAAAATTCTGGGCAATTAGACCTGTAAGTAGGGGGCATGGTATTTAACATTCTGGTTTATTTTTCCAGAATAGGTAAAAGTAGCGCATTCAATTTGAGAAATTTCTCCCCGACCCCCCCCCCCCATTGTATAGTGGTGTTAAATATCCTAGAAAAGAACAGTTGTAAGAACAGAAATTTGACCTTAGGTGTCTACACTCAAATTGCTTCATTATAAATAGAGGCATTAATTTACATATCTGTGCTAAGACCAAGATATAGCCATGTATTTCCAAGGTGACATTCTTCCATCCATATTAAACAAGACCGTCAGCACATACTTACATAAACCAAAGTCTCTGAAGATTACAGAATAAACTTGAAACATTGCTTAAAGGTGTTAAATAAAGTTATCTAATGGCAGTGGGGTGGGGAATGGTGAATGCCTATATTCCCAGCCACTTGGAGTCTGGGATGGGAAGTTCACAGGTTCAGGGCCAGCCTGGGCTTCGTAGTGAAACTGTCTCAAATTTTAAAAATAAATACACCCAAGAATACAGCTTAGAAGTAGAGTACCTCTGGGTTCCATCCTCAGCAGCACCGAAAAAGGTAGCGCAGGAGGGAGAAAGGAAAAAGGGAAGGAAAGAAGGAAGTTGTGTAATATTCAGAAAGTGTATCCGTGAGAGTTCATAGGACCTTTACCAGAGTTAGTAGTGAAGCACCTTCCTGTCCCTTGAGGTAATTATGTGCTTTGTCTTTCTAGGAGTACACCATGCTGTGTCTTTTATGTGGCAAAGCTGAAGATACTATCAGTATTCTCCCTGATGACCCTCGACAAATGACTCTGCTATTCTAATATTCCTCCCCCAGCTCTGTTGTGGCTAAGTTGGGTTGGTTTACAATACAGCAAGCATGATGGTTTATCTCAAAGAGTTTCTTTGCATATTTTCTTTCTTGCTTAGGCTTATATATGCTTTGAAAGAAAAAGTGACTTAAGGGGTTGTGTTCCCTAAAGCTGGGTTCTAATGCTGAAGTTTTTGTTTGTAGTTGTTTGATCAGAAGATAATTAGAATATTTGCACTTCTAGTGTCCAGATCTTGCTTTCTCTAAAAACCCAGGACTCCTCAGAAAAATGACTTGTAGAACAGGGCAGGAAATATGCAAGATGAGCCCAAAGCATCGTACACCACCAGAAAATGAAGTATTAAATGTTTTTGAACCTAGAACTAAAGCTGGAACTGAGGCAGACAGGCACCTGGCTCACTTTTCTCTAGGCCACCTGGAAGGAGGACAAGATTTGGCGAGATGCCAGCTTGTTGTTCCCCATGCTTCGCTTTGCTCCCCCTTGTACTCCAGAGGACTGGGACAGTTTGCTTCAGTGTCCTCTCTGGCTAACCTGGTGGTGTCCTCACTGGCTGTCAAAATGCCCTTTTGCAGTCCAGCATGAGTATAACCAGGCAGTGTTGTTCCCCTCTCCACACTTGCCACTTCATAAGACACTGAAGAATGGAGAAGATACCTGGAGTGGCTAGGATCAGAGAGGAAGCGATCTAGGTGCCTGAGCTGCATACCCAGTATTCACTGCACACTTTGAGCTCTCACCCTCACTGAGACAAGCCTCCAAGCGGCTACAGAAGCAGCATTCCCCATCTACTTCCTAGGTTTGATCTGGAGGGGCTTCTCCCCATGTACTGGCCCTGCTGTGGTATAGCACACACCCTGTGAAAGTCTTGCTACGGTGTTCCTGTAAATCTGTTCATGATCTACTTTTTGGGTAATGTAAGCTACAGGAGTCCTATAAATCTATTTAGGATTTTTATCTTGAGTAAGATGGACACAGCAGTCATTTCCAGAGGAAGACAAAAATAAGAGAGCTGTTAACACCAAGGAGCTCCAGAGACCAGCCGCAGATACCAGCACCCAGTAGAGTCAGCCTCCAGTGTCCACACAAGCTGGCACTGGATGTGACAGTCGGCAGCAGCAGTGACCAGCAACTGGCTTTGTTGACTGTAGCACCCAGATCACCTGGTATCCATGACATCAGGGCTACGAGCAGAGATGCACTATGCCAATTCATGATTTCTGTATGACTCTAATGAAAAAACTGTAAGTTGATTGGCCACAGAACAATTCGAGCAACAAAATAAAATGAGACTGGATTTATAACTTAAACCGTGTAGTAAATATCCATGAGTTTACAGTAATATGGCTAAATGAGTGGATGGATGAATGAGTAAGTGGGAGAATAAATAAATCTGTGCAGAATTTCAAGTGGTTTCCATAGATAATCCCCAACTCTTTATGTATGGGCTGTGTGTAGTGATTTGTTTTTGAAGAGGAGAGAAAAAGTAACTTTACAATGAAGAAACCTGATGAAGAGCTCAGCCGAGTGA
>PVIR01035715.1:0-16239 GCA_004026965.1 Petromus typicus | reverse complement strand
ATCCTCCTGCCTCTGCCTCCCGAGTGCTGGGATGACAGGCGTGAGCCACCACGCCCGGCACTGTGGTATGTGGTACTGGTTGCTGCTGGGTGTGGGTCTCCATACCCAGTATTGTTATGTGGTTACCGGGGAATCGAACCCGGGCCCTTGCGCTTGCAAGACAGGCGCCGGAACCACTGAGCTAACTCCCCGGCCCCCTGCCTCAGCTTCTTGAAGGCTGGGATTACAGGATGTTTCACCACTCTAAGTCACCAGGGCTTCTATTTTTAAGACTTTCTTTACCCAGTATCTCCTGTTCTAAAAATTCCAATAAGCCATTAATCCTAAAGACTGCTCTAGCTTGCAGGCAAACTCTTGGTAATACAAAATATTTCTGTTCAAAATGAGTAAAACAAGGACACATTTTCCCCTTTTCAACTGTCATTCTACAACCATATAAAACAAGAAATACCAGCTAGACCTGGAGGAAATTAATGCATGGCAGGACAAGATGAACCTTTACCTGCACAACCTCTTTCCGTGTTTCAAAAATAGCTACAGTTGAAACGTGGCCAACTAGACAATCGACTTTTCCTTGAACAGTCGATCGTTTCGTCTTCTGTCAGTAATGATGTTGTTGGTGCAGCTTCTGCCTTTGTCAGTACTTCCTACTTCTGGTTTATGGTCGGCGTGGCCACTGCTTTGAGCCTTCTGCGAGAGTACTTAGTGACAAGTTTAGGGATGAAGGTGATGACAGCGGTGAAGAGGTGATGGCAGGCAGCGTGTTCTGGCTGTTCTCACGACCCAAGGCTCGGTTGAAGCACAACAATCTGACATCCAGAGGAACCAGGGCTGGTAAAGGGCCACCTTTTTTGTCCTAATAGAGTTCAGGCAGATGCTGAAAAGCTGCAGTTCCGGCTAAATTTCCAAGTTAGCTGGCAGCGGGAATTATCTTGTCAGGATCCAGCTTGGCCTGGAGCTAGCCAGGATCTGCTGATCTGCTGGATTCTGAGAGTGGCAGAGGCCCCTTTAAGGATGGCCACACTTCCGGTCCTGCCAGGCCAACCCCACACCTGCCAGGATCTTCATGATGTCTGCAACCGGATCTCTTTTCTTGATGTAAGAGTAATATCTCACGTTTTTATGTTTATTTGGTTTTTGTGCTAGAGGTTGAACCCAGGACCACAAGCACAAAGTATGCACCACAGCAGCCCTTTGAATAATATTTTTAGTGGAATAAAATAAATGTATATATGATTTTAAAACAAACCACATTGATACATTGATCAATTTTTTAGTATCTAGTTTGCATATGCTTATTAATATAAAACAATAAGACTAGGTCTTAAAATTATCATAAACGAAGTAGCTTAAGTGACATTTCTAAGATATCTGCAATAATTATCATGTACTATGCAAATACCTGGTGATTTCTTAGTGAAAAGTTGTAGATGCATCTACTGCCACTGTGGTTTCTCACCTAAACTGAAGGAAATGATACATTTTATTTAGAGGTTGTTGAAAATGTAAATTTTAATGCTTTCTTCACCATCAGCCTGGATCCTATAGATTGACCTGCGGCCAGCAATCCCTGCAAGTTTATAAAACAAACAACTAACAGAGAGCTAAAGAACCAGCCTGAATGAAAAGAATTCTAGGCTGGGGATGCACTTCTTTTCTGAAGATTTCACTTGCAGTTTCACTCCTGGTCGCCTAGGGAGGAATCCTTCAGGCCTGTTTACAGCTGCCTGGGGTGTGTATGTGTGTGTGTATGTGTGTGTGTTTTAACAACTAATTTTATTGATACATTTTATATACACATCATGATCATAATCAACATAACAAATTTGTACCAGTATATGACACAACTTAATTCTAATTTTTTCCCATTTCCCTATCCACCTGTACCCCCTATATACATAAGCTTTGTTTCCTTTTTTTAAAAATATCATATTTTCCCTCACATTATATACCCTAGCCCTCTTTACCATTTGAATATTTTCTGTTGTTCTATAATATACTCTAGAACCTATTTATGTGTTCAGTTTCTCATACCAAAGAGAAGAAATGGTATTTACACATCTGTGACCTCTTTATTTTATGAGTGTGTCCTTCAGGAAAGTCCATTTGAATTTTACAGTATGTTCTAGTGTTTCTGGCCCCTGAGTCGATCCCTTCCTAAAAGAGACCTGCCACACAAAGACAGTTATTCAGAAAGTGTACTGGTAAGCTTCCCAGAAAGAGAAAATATAGGCATATGCTACCAATTTATGCCCATGAGTGATCCTGCTTCTAGTATCTTTCATTCTGCTTTCAATAAGAGCCCTTTGTCTCCAGCTCAATCCTCTTTCATGAATCTACAGTTAGCGTCAACGATGATGTTCTAGAAAAGCCCAGTGTTGTATGATTCAGACTGGACCACAATGACAATCCTAAGGAACACAACCTTGGGGGGTCATCTTTGATACTGGTTTAAAAAATTTTATCCTAATAGCAGAAATGAAATAGAGTGGTGAAGAGAATTGTTGCTATCAACAGAAACAATAACAACATCAACGACAATCACAACATCAATTAAGTCATCTTCAAACAATTAAAATAATACCACAAAAGTTAACAAGAGAGAATTTCAAACTGTCCAGGCAATGATTTTTAGTAAAATAAAGTTTAAAATCTCAAATAATAGATGAGGAAAAATAATTTCATTCACATTTTTGATTAAAAAAAAACACTATTATGTACTAACTCAAACTATTTTAGTATACATCTACCAAAACGAGTACATGTATTAAAAGAAACGAGTTAATTTCTTGCACAGAGTCATATCAAAGAGTGTCTATGTAATTACTTTTATAAATGGTCACTAAATACATTTGGACTAAATAAATAATACCTATAATTTTAAGGAAGCCTGCACAGACACACCCAGAAGTGTGCTTTACTAATCCTCTAGGCAGCTCCCAAGCCAATCAAGTTGACAGTCCAGCTTTTCTACCTCTTGCCAGCTTGACACTCAAACACATGCTTAAGCCATAGTTAATCTCCAAATGGAGACAAGGTGATGATTCTATCTAACATAATCTAAATATCCTGTGCACAACCAAATCTACATTAATCCCTTCTTCCAAAGTCTCAACAGTTCCAGCATTATTCAAAAGTCCAAGTTCAGCATCTCACCTGAGACTCAAGGCAAACTCTTGGCTGTAAATTCCTGAAAATTCTACAAGCAAGATATATATTTCCAATACACATTAGTACAGAGTAAACATTCCCATTTAAATAGGGAGGGATAGGACGTGAGAAAAGAATAGAACCTAAGTTCTAAGAACCTGGCTAAAACCCAGCTGGGCAAACACTAAGTCCTGCAGCTCCATGTGTAGCATCCAGAGCATGTGGCAGTGAGATGTGAGTTGTGAAGCCTGGGAAGCCCGACCCTGTGACCTTGCCATTGCAGCTCAAGTAGCTTCTCCCTTGTTTGGGCTCCACTTACTACCTTTAGCTTTGCTCAGCAGATATTCCACATTCCCAGCATCTTCGACTTCCTGGAGTCTCCTCTGCACCTCTAGCTTCAAAGCCCTTACAGAGGGACATTACCTGGTCTCCCAGACATTTCTTTGAAGTCTGAGTGGAAGCTTCCCTAACTCTGCGACTCTAATATTCTGAATGTGAGTAAAATCAGCACTTTTGTGGGTGATGCCATGATCTGCCACCAGCAAAAGCATGAGCAGCACCCCTGAGATCATGGCTGTAGGAGCCTCTGAGTGCCTGGGAGACTGAGCATGACCAAAAGAACCCCAAGGAACGAATTCCCTAAGAGACTCTTTCTTTTTTTTGAGACAAAGTCTCGCTTTGCAGTTCAGGCTGGCTCTGCACTCATTATGTAGCCCACGCCAGCCTCAAACTCACAGCAGTCCTCCTTCCTCTGCCTCCCAAGTGCTGGGATTACAGGAATGAGCCACCATGCCTGGTATTGTGGTACGTGGTTACCTGGTTACCAGGGGTCAAACTCAGGACCTTGCACTTGCCAGGCAGACTCTAGAACTACTGAACTAAATCCCCAGCCCAAGAGATTCTTCTTGAGCAGGCACTCCAGGGACTTTTTATCAAATGGAAAAGTTTACATTTTTCTACCTTTGAGATTGGAAGGAATGGGTGGGGTCTTGTTCTGTAGGATGCCATCAAAGCATCTTTCTTCTTATCTCAGCTCAGATTACTTAGGTGTTTTTTTTCTCATGACCCTAATCTCTTCAGCAACCACACCTCCTTTGGCCCTAACTTTATGCAGGGTTCTTTTGGGGCCAAATTTTAAGTTTTTCAAATACTTCTGCATTGCTTGTTAGAAGTTATGATGATTATTAGGTTTTCTTAGACTGTGCACTTCAGGTTGGTCTTGATTTCCCTTTATAGTCCAAACTGACCTTGACCATGAACACCTTCCTGCTTCAGCCTCCCTGCTTATAGGGATTATAGATGTATAATATCATGGCCAACTACTTCTGCTATATTTTTTTCTTTCTTTTTCTTTTTTGTTTGTTTGAGACAAGATCTCTCTATGTAGTCCAGGTTGGTCTTAGACGATATATCTCAGGTTGGCCTCAAACTCACAACAATCTTCCTTCCTCAGCCTCCCAAGTACTGGGATTATAGGCATGCATCACTGTGCCTGAATTCTGCTCTGTTTTTTGCTCCTTATTCTCTTTATACAACTTGCCAAGGGAAGCTAGCAGTATCCATACTACAGGTTTATCATTGTGCTCCCTTGAAATTTCCTTCAGTAGATCAAAAATGCTTTTATAATGATTACCACCCATATAAATAGAGCCCTCCCCTTTTTTTTTGAGACAGGGTCTCCCTTTGTAGTTCAGGTTGGCCCTGAGCTCAGCCTCCAACTCACATCACAGCAATCCTCCTGCCTCTGCCTCCCGAGTGCTGGAATTACACTCATGAGCCACCATGCCGGGCACTGTGGTATGTGGTACTGATTGTTGCTGGGTGTGAGTCTCCATGCCCAATATGGTGTGTGGTTACCGGGGATTGAACCCTGGGCCCTTGTGCTTGCAAGACAGGCACCAGAACCACTGAGCTAAATCCCAGGACCCTAGAGCCCAATTTTTAAAGGATGTTGATCTTATCTGAGGCCCTATTGTTTGAAAATAATATCCTGCCTAATTTGAAAAGTTAAAAAACAAACCTATTAAGAGATGTGCTTGATAATAAATACTGACATTTGCACTAGCGCAGGTTGAATTCTGGATGAAGGTATCTAGAATAACCTTTATTAGTCATGAAAAATACAAAGCAGAATCATGAGATACCACTGTATACCCATTACAATGGCTAGAATAAAAAATGGAAACTAAGTGATGCTGGGAGCGTAGAAAAATAAGAGCCTACAGCCTTGCTAGTGGATATAAGATGGTGCAACTGCTGTGGAAAACAACTAAGCAGTTCTTCAAAGTTAAAGGTAAGTTACCATTTGACCCAACAATTCGCTCACTTTTAGGTATATGCCTCGGAGCAATGAAAACATGTCCACACAAAAGCGATATGTGAATATTATTAACAGCATCAGCCATCACAGCCCCCAAAGTAGGAAAAATACACATGTCCATCAGCTACTTTATGGACAAAGTAGCATATTCATACAATGCTATATTATTTTACTAGAAAAAAAGTACTGAGATGTGGCATGACATGAATGAACCTTAAAAACATGCTAAGTGAAAGAAGACAGTCACAAAAGACCACTCCTTTTCTGATTCTCTTTATATGAAATAGAGCTGGCAAATGTACAGAGATAGCAGAAAGGGGTTGTGTAGGACTGGAGGAGACAGGGATGTTTTGCAGGGCGGGGTGACAGCTAAAATGTTTTCCTGAGGAGGGGAAGCAATCAAGATGTTCTTAAACTGACTGGGGTAAAAGTTGTGCAATTCTGAGAATATACTTAAAGCCACGAAGTGAATACTTCAAATGGATAGACCGCCACAGAGGTAAGATATATCTCAACAGAAGTGTCACACAAGAATAAAATACGATTCAAATGACTCGTCATAAAATCAGAGAGAAAAAGATCCAAGAAAAATTCATTCACAAATGGATAGGCCAGCAGAGAGGAGAAGGGACGGTTTAGGAAACGAGGGACTTGAAAAGCAGCGGAACACAATCCAGTGAGAGACTCACTGGGCACTAAAATATAAATCATTGTGCCAGGAAAAAGTTAACGCTGGAGACACACAAGTCTATACTTGTAGAACCACAGGTCACAACCTAATGAATCAAAGTTATGAAAATGTGAAATATTTGCAAGGAAGAATTACAAAAAAATGTGTCAAAAATGACAAAATTTATCCTCTTAATCATTTCTAAGTGTATGGTTAATAGTATTAAATATAGTCAGATTGTTGTGCAAAATGACAAAATTTATCCTCTTAATCATCTATGTGTATGGTTAATGGTGTTAAATATAGTCAGATTGTTGTGCAGCTCACTTCCAGAACTTTTCACCTGACAACACTGAAACTCTGTATCAATCAATTGTAACAGAACCAGGAACAGGGGAAATATAGCAGAGAATAAACAAGGGATAAGACAGGGCTTCCTTGAGGGATGTTTGCCTTAGCCCCTTTGAAGTTGTAGTTTGTGTGCATTGCTTATTTCCTATAAGATAATGCTGACCTTGGAAGAAGAAACATTTTGCCTAGTTAGATTTATTTCACTTGTAACTTTTGCAGAGACTAAATGCTAGTTTAAACTAGCCAGAGAATGCTTATACAATGGAAAGTAGAGTTAAGCTCGGACAGAACTTCCCGAACCCACTCTAGGGGAGTTCGGTCCTCCTGGAGTACAGTAAAGCTTTCTTGTTTTACTCAACTTCTGAGCCTCTGTGTTTTCTTTCTTGATTTCCCACAACACAACTACTACCTATTGCCTCACATCCCCAAGATCTTAATAATCTGATTGCGATAGATACATACAAAAGTGGAAAAGTTGTACAGTCTTTGTCTTTCTGTGACTGGCTTATTCCACTTAACATAATGTCTTCAAGGCTTATCCATGTGGTAGCACGTATCAGAATTTCACTGTATTTAAAGGCTGAATAATATCCGTGTTCGTCCACCAAGAGGAACACGGGCTGCCGTTCCTATCCCTTGGCTGTGTTTAACAGTGCTGCCGTGGACGGGGGTATACAACTATCTCTCGGAGATCCTGCTTTTGACCTCTTGTTATAGAGCCACAAGGGAAATTGTTGGATCACATATGGTTCACTTTTCATTTTCTGGAGAACATGCTGGTCCCTGTCCCAGTGACACTCGTTTACCCTCCCACAGAGATGTAACATTTCTAATTCCCTCCTAGCCCCACCAATACTTTCTATCTTATGGGGGTTTGGGAGGTGTTGCTTTGTTTTAATAGGTAGGAGGCAACATTTGGCTGTGAGTTTTTTCTTCAACACTAGGGTTGAAGCCAGAGATACTCTACCATGGGCTACATCCCTGTGTCAGTCTATCTTTTAAGATATTGTCTTACTAAATTGCCTCAACTGGACTCAAATTTGTGATCCTTCTGTCTGGCCTCTCAAATAAGTGGGATTATAGGCACGAGCCCCCATGCGTGATTCTCATTATAATCCTAATTTGCATTTCATTTGATTTTTTTTTCCTGGTACCAAGGATTGAACTTGGGCCCTTGTGCTTCCAAGGTAGGCACGGTACTCCTTGAGCTAAATCTCCAGGCCCTCTTGATGATTACTGATGATGAGCATCATCACAGTCTTCTTTGGAGCCCTGTCAGCTGAAGTCCTCGGCCCACTTTAAACTGTGTGATTGGATAGAAGGCTGCTGAGGGAGTCTTCATGTAATGTGCAAGGACTGTGACTGGTATCACTGGTTGAGTTTTAAACAGGCATAAAGATGCGGCACTCTACATGAAACTACCTGTCTATATTGCTTTTCCCAGTCCTTAGCTGTCATAAACATCACTTTCTTTTCTTTTTTTTTGGTACTAGGGATTAAATTTGGGACCTTGCACTTGTCATGTGGGTGCAGCACCTCTGATTTACATCCCTAGCTCTTATCAGACTTATTTTCCACAATGAAAAACAGCTTTAATTTTTTGATTAGGTAAATAATGTTCATAGGAAAAAAAGAAAGGATAAAATTATTTTTCCGGTTTGACTGTCTCTGGCTTTGTCATTTTTCTGTCATACAATGGCTGTCATTTTTATATACTTAAATATGCTCCTCATTTGTATTAGTTTCAGTTTTTCAGTCTTAAGGGGATAACGTTTCATCCTCTGGTACAAGGCAGGGATGAATCAGAATATGCCCCTCCCCTCAGACTGAACACAAGGTAACCTAGATTCCTTGGCGTGTTATCTTCTTTGGGTTTTACATCTACATCTTGAGTCTTTCTGGAATTTATTTTACATCAGTATAAACAGTGTTTACTGTTCCTGCTTTGGTTGTTGTCATTGTTGTTCTGTCTTACCAACAAGGTTCTGGCCCAGGCTGGCTTGGAACCTTCTCACATCGCTGAGGCCACAGTGTGTAGTAATGTGCCCAAATTTTGTGCTGGTATAAAGTGAAGGTCTTTGTTCATTTCCTTTCATGTTTCTCTCCCTTCCTCCTTTCCTTCCTTGTGTGTGTGTGTGTGTGTGCACATGTGTTACTGCAGACTGAACCGAGGTTCTCATGTTTGTGAGGCAAGTACCTTACCACCAGTCCAGATCTTTAAATTTCTTTCTTTTTTTTTTTTTTTTGGAAGCAAAATATTTATTGATACCTTTTAGGTGCACCTAAGAATTATATTCATCACAGGAAATTTGTACTGATAGGCGATATATCTTGTTTCTTTTTTTCACTTCTCCTCCCTTCAACTCCTCTTCCTTTCCTTTTATACTAAAGCTGTGTTTTCATTTTTCTTCTATTTTTGCTTTTTTCTCACTCCTTTTTTCCTTTCTCCTAGCTTTGTTCCTCTTCTCATTTGATCATTTTCTTCCCATTTCCCAGTATCTATTATATATACATTTTGGTCCTTATTTCCACTTTGGGATTCTCACACCAGAGAAACAATGTGGCATTTAAGTGTGTGTGTCCAGTTTATTTCATTTAATGAGTATGGTCCCAAGGTCCATTCTTGGAGCTATAAATGTCTCATGACCATCCTTCTTTATGGCAGAGTAGTACTCCACTGTATTAAAAACCCACATCTTCTTCATCCATTCATCACTTGATGGGCACTTGGGCTATTTCCAAGATTTAGCTATTATAAATTGTGCCACTATAAATGAGTGTGTGGACATATTACTATAACATGATGGTTTTAATTCTTTCGGGAAGATATCAAGAAATAGAATAGGAGCCAAGCATTGTGGGAGATGCCTGAAATTCTAGCACCTGGGAGGCAGAGGCAGGAAGATCACCACAAGTTCAACGCTAGCCTGGGCTACACAGTAAATTCAGGGCCAGCTTGAACTACAAAATGAAACTCTGTTTCAATAAAAGCGGAATAGCTGACTCAAATGCAACCTCCAGTTTAATTCCTTGAGGAATTTCCACAGTGGTTGCACCAGTCTACACCCCCACCAATAATTAAGAAGTGTTCCTTTCTCCCCATAGCCCTGCCAGCATTTATTCTAGTTTGATTTTAAATTTCTTATTGAAACAGAGTATTGCTGTTTCCCAGGTGGCCACATACTTGTGATCCTGTTGCCCCAACCTTCCCAGTAGCTGAGATTATAGGTGTGCACCCCCAGCCCTGGCTGGGTCACTTATGTAATTTTTTATTACAACAGTATATATTTTACCATGGCATGTTTGCTTGCTGAATTTTGCTAATATTAATATTTTGCTAATATGTACATAGTTTCCTTCTATTCTTATTTTCCTGAGATATTTGATCAGGAGCAACTAGAGAATTCTGTCAAATAAGGGTTTAGTTTTT
The DNA here is from genome assembly GCA_004026965.1 of Petromus typicus. Classification (NCBI taxonomy): domain Eukaryota; kingdom Metazoa; phylum Chordata; class Mammalia; order Rodentia; family Petromuridae; genus Petromus; species Petromus typicus. The sequence continues at coordinate 6,318 of PVIR01035715.1, read as the reverse complement.
ACAGTAGTATCTTGGCTCGTGAACTTAATTCTTTCCACGATCCTGATTGCAAAGCAAATTGGATGAGAACTGAACCAATTTCAGTGGTTAGGCTCAGTGGGCTCAGTGGTTTGACTCTATGGGGAAATTTGATTCAGTTCTCATGCAGTTAAGTTGGCAACAAGAAGTGTGGAAAGAATCAAGTTCCTGAAGGGAGGTATCACTGTATCAATATATGTATATATTTCTCTTTCAATTTATTGATGCAATAGATTTGTAATAGATCACCTGGTAGTGAGACATTCTTACATTTCTGGGTTGAATCCTGTTAGGTTACAGAATATTTTGGCTACACAGATTTTGTTTGTTAATATTTTATTTCTATTTCTTGCAATTATATTCATAAGTGAGCTTGATCTATAGTTTTATATGCTTGCCTTAGTTCATTTTGTGCTTCTACAGTAAAGTACCTGAGACTGGGTGACTTATTCTAGGGTTTTGTGAGTTTGGGGGTGGTGGTTTGAGGCAGGGTTTCAGTAGGTAGTCTAGATTGCCTTGAACTTGATTACATAGCTCAGTCTGGCCTGGAACTTACAACTCTCCTGCTTAGCTTCCTGAAAGCCTCTTTTCCAGGTGTTCACTGTCACATGCAATAGAGACTGGGTAATTTCTAAGAAACAGAACTTTGTCTCATAGTTTTAGAGGCTGGATATTGCCAGCAGGTTTGTGTGTTTGGCAAGTGTCTTGGGTGACACCCTTTGGAGCAGGTGGAAGGCTGTGTGCCAGAAGAGGTGGAGAGCAAGTACAACGTTGCCATGCGCAGCTTCCTTTTCAAAAGAACCTTAACCTCATCCATAAATCAGGGCGAAATGACCTCTTCAAGGTCCCCTTTTAATATTATTCCTTTGGAAACCCTTGAGCTTGGCCGGGACACCATTTTCAAGTTTGGTACCAAAGTCTGACACACTGTAGTATTTCTCCGTGCTCTCATATTCTTTCATGCTGTTGGAGCTAGACTCCAGTGAGGGCTTTGCACACCAGACCACCACTCTGTCACTGAGCATATCCCTGGCCCGAAGTGTGTTTCACAAGAGGAGTCAGCTGAACCTCTGCAAAGCTAATTAAGCTTGTTGCTGACTTTTCTTTTAAAGCCCCAGCATGGAAGCCATATGGGTTCTTCTGGTGGGCTTTACTATCAGATTTCGAATCACCATCTCAGTCTCTCATACAGCAACTGGCCAATACACACTTTCTACTTTTGTTGGTATCAGTTTTATTCACGTTTTTTTTTTGTTTTGTTTTGTTTTGTTTTGTTTTGTTTTAGGTTTTTTGAGACAGGGTCTTGCTTTAATGGTTCAGGCTGGCACTCAGCTCAGCCTCAAACTCACATCTCAGCAATCCTCCTGCCTCTGCCTCCCGAGTGCTGGGATTACAGGCGTGAGCCACCACGCCCGGCACTGTGGTATGTGGTACTGGCTGCTGCTGGGCGTGAGTCTCCACGCCCAGTATGGTATGTGGTTACCGAGGATTGAACCCGGGCCCTTGCGCTTGCAAGACAGGCGCCGGAACCACTGAGCTAACTCCCTGGCCCTCACTTGTTTTCTTATCAGGAAATCATTCCTTGAAATTTTCTAACTGTGGCTCTAGAATTGCATGAAGATGTCCCTGATGACTGCCTCAATTTCTGCTGCATCTGTGGCTCCGAATTCTTTCTTATTTCTTGCCTCTTTGTGTTACTCTGATATGTACTAGGAGGAGGAAAGAGTCGGGGATCTATCATTTCATTCATCTTTCTTTCCTTTTTAAAATTATTTTCTATGTAGATAGGACTTCACTTGCTCTCAGGCTGGCCTCGATCCTGTATCCTCCTGCCTCAGCTTCCTGACCAGGAGGGGTTATAGAAGTGTGTGCCGCACTCTGATTCACTGACCTTGTCAAAGAACCAGAACGCATTTCTCCTCCCCACTTTGTGATGCTGGGACTAAGGTTAATTCTAGCACTAAGCAACATTCCTAGACTCTCACTCTCTCTCTCTTTCTCTCTGTTTCTCTGGCTCTTTATCTTTATTTTGTTTTCGAGGGCTGGGATTAAACACAGGGCCTCATCTCTGCTCCAGCCTTTAAAAAAAAAATTAACTAGTTCAGCTTTTATTGTGTTTTTATTTATTTGTTTATTTATTTCAATTTTTAGCTTAATTATCTTTTCTTTATTTCTTTGGTTATTTTGCTTTGCTTTCCTTTTTCTTCTTTTTTTTTTTTCCAGGTACCGGAGTTTAATCTTTGGACCTTGTGCTGGTCAAGCAGACACTGCACCATTGAATTACATTCCTGGCCCCTTTTCCTCATTTCTAAGGATAAATTCTTTGTTCTTAGTTTTATTTTTATTCTCTGATGATGGGTAAGTTTGTGATAAACTTCCACTCTTTATTTTCATAATAAATAAAACTTACATGATTTGAGTTTATGTACATAATCGATACCATTACATAATGCTTTTCATCTTGTTCAGTACTTTCAAATTTAATTGTTTGATACTACTATCAACAGCTCCAATTTCCTTTTCTGTGCATAGATTTCTTTGATATTTTAAGCATGTACTTGAATTCATACTGCTGGATTTTATTTTTTAACCAATTGTGGTAGGATTTTTTTTTTTTTAAGCAGGGACCCAGCTCTCTAACATTTTTTTAAAAATAGGTACATTCAATTCATCATATCTAGGGTATTTCTCTTTTTTTGCCCTGAATGTTGAACTTCTATTCCCTGGCCTACCTCTAGTATTCTATATTGATCAGCTTGTTAAACTTGGTTTGCCTTATTCTTTTTTGGGGGACAGTTTTATAATTTTATCTGTAAGTTTTCATCCACATTCAGTCTGGTGATTTTTTAACGTGATAAGAGGGATGTGACCAACATACAAGACGTGTTTGGTGACTCCGTCCTCATTACATTTCCTGATAACAGTACGCAGATATGGTATGGCAGAGTCCTTACGCCCTGTCAGCCTGGCGTCAGTGCCAGATCTGAAGCCCCATTTCCTTCTCTGCTCTTCCTGAGTGCTCGAGGGGTGCGGCTGGAAGCCCCTCCCTGGATGCGCCTGTGAATGTTGATGGTGTATCTGTGGGTCACCACCACTGGGGTGGAGGACGGCCCTTCCCTTTGCACCCTCTTTTGTGGGTGTCACTCTGCTCAGCCCACGTTGGAAAGAAAGAGTGCCAGGATCGTGGGCAGGACTGGCTTATTTAGTCTGTATCATCCCATTGCATTCAGATTTTTTTTTTTTTGAGACAGGATCTGGCTTTGTAGTTCAGGCTGGCCCTGAGCTCAGCCTCCAACTCACATCCCAGCAATCCTCCTGCCTCTGCCTCTCGAGTGCTGGGTTTAGAGGCATGAGCCACCACGCCTGGCACTGTGGTATGTGGTATGTCGTACTGATTGCTGCTGGGCATGAGTCTCCATGCCCACTATTGTATGTGGTTACTGGGGATTGAATCCGGTTCCTTACGCTTGCAAGATAGGCGCCGGAACCACTGAGCCAAATCCCTGGCCCCTGAATCCAGACTTTTGTTTCTCCTATAGTCCTAGTTTTGTTCATTTCAGCAAATTACTATATTTTTTCCCTTTTTTTTTTCTTGTGGTACTGGAAATTGAACCCAGATTTTCATAGGGAGCTACATCTCCAGCTCTTTCTTATTTTTTACTTGGAGACAAGGTCTCTACATTGTTCAGGCTAGGCTTGAATTTGTGATCCTCCTGCCTCAACATCCCAGAGGACTAGGATGGCAAGGGTGTGCCACCACCCTAAGAATCCCTTTGTTAATTTGAAGTGTCTCCATTAAGGCTTATTTCTCTTTCTCTGCTTTCTATATCAGCAGGATACCTTTAGTATTACCTATAAATGTCCCTGACACGCAGTGTTTTTCCCACCACACGTCTATCCAGGTCTACTGTCCTCCAACTCCAGCCCAGGGCCAGACCCCAGCACACTACCACTGACCTCCACCTCTCAGGGGAGTGTCTGGGCTCTTCCTTCCCATCCTCCACAGACACAAGAGTCAGGATTCCCCCAGCCTCTGCAGCCTCACTTTCTAATCTATACAAGGATTAACCGGCTGAACCTCCCCCATTTCCTGAGTGACTGAAGTCTACAAAGCCAAGCTCTGCGCAGCGCTCTGTGGACTGTGCAGTGAAACACCAGTAGCGGGGCCAGGAGCTGCCCAGGGAGCCTCATGGACAGTCCTCAGCAAAGTGTCCTGACAGTCCCCAGGTTTCTGTCCCATGAACCACAAGGATGACAGCTGGGTGATTAGGCACAAGATCACCACTGCTGGGGGCTGACATCTCATAGGTAAGGAGACTTTTTTTTTTTTCTAGGTTTTTTTGGAGACAGGGTCTTGCTTTGTCGTTCAGGCTGGCCCTGAGCTCAGCCTCCAACTCACATCACAATCCTCCTGCCTCTGCCTCCCGAGTGCTGGGATTACAGGCGTGAGCCACCATGCCCGGGCACTGTGGTATGCGGTACTGGTTGCTGCTGGGTGTGGGTCTCCACACCCAGTATTGTTATGTGGTTACCGGGGAATCGAACCCGGGTCCTTGCGCTTGAGAGACAGGCGCTGGAACCACTGAGCTAACTCCCTGGCCCAGTAAGGGCACTTTTAAGGACTTAATGCATTCAATGGATGACATCCTAAGTCAACCGAATCTACTAAGAACCTTGGGAAGCTACATGTTCTGCCAAAGAGGTAAGTTCTGATGGGAAGGGATAGCTTTGAGTTTTTGTTTTATTGTGTGTGTGTTTTTTTTAAGAGTAGGAAATTTATTGAGGGAGAGACAACTCCTGTGAGGCAAGAGGGGACCAAGAAAGTGGGAGACCCTGTTTTCTTTCTTGCTTTTTAAATTTTTTTTGAGACAAGGTCTCAATATGTAGTCCATACTGAACTCACTATGTAGCCCAGGCTGGCCTCCAACACACATCGATCCCTCTGTCTCAGCCTTCCAAGTGCTGGGATCACAGGTACTCATCACTATATCCATCCAGAAGTGACCATTTTGAAACATTAAAAACTAGATACCTCCGAAGAAGATGGATCCAAAGAGGATGGGGATGGATTCCAATCAAAAGACTGTGAGGGAGCAGGAAGTACCTAAAGAAACAGCAGATAAAAGAAGAACTGAGCAAATTTTGGATTTTCATGGGTGTTGCCTCCTGCCCCTGAGGGTTGAGAAGTTCGTGGTGTTACTTGGACCCACCATGATGCAAACGCTCTGCCAGGGGTATCTAGGAGAAGAGAGAGCCACATGTGTGATTAAATTCTAATAGCCATGTGTGAAAAGAAAAAGGCAAAGAGAGATATATAATAAATATTACTAATGTACTTTAATTTGACATGGCCACAATATTATTTCAACATGCATAAACAGAGAGATGATCAATGAGGTCCTTTACATTCTTGTTTGCTTTCCAAGTCCTGGCAATCTAGCCTGCATTTCACCTGTGTGGCATATGACAGTTCAGACTGGTCACTGAGCCTGTATGTGCTCAGGGGCCACTTGAGGCTGGTGGCCGGCGAACCAGACAGCTCAGCTCCGTGTGAGGATGGCAAATCCACCATGACGCTGAGCTCTGCTACCCCTTGCTTCTTTCTGGTGGAAATTACTGGGCAGCCCAAGCAGCTACAGCGCCATTTCTTAGTGAGTTCTGCTATGGTTGTTCTCACCCTAGAGATCACAATCTGTCTATCAATGCTGACACCTGGACAGAAGTTTAACCTCCATAGAAGGTCAGTCTTGGAGGGCAGGCATTTGGTCTGTTGTGAGCTGGATCCAGAACAGTTCCCCAATAGGGAACTAAAACTTGCAAGTCTGTGTTCTCTAAATAGGCTTTTCTTGTTTTTAAGTTGATTTTCTTAGATATGTTGTTATGGTAACAATAAGCTGACCAACATCTGGAGCATTTCTCCTACTTCCATATCCCTGCACCTATGACTGTGCCTGGAATATAATGGACATTTGATAACCCGGTTCAGAGAGAGTGGTACGTTTAGCAGACATAGACCCTTTCTAATAAATTACAGTTGTCTTAGAATAATTTTAAATCAAGCCTAAATGTTAAAAAGAGGACATTTTCATGACTGTAAATTAAAAGAATATTCTATTTTTAAAATGTATATTTCTTTTTCTTTTTTGGTTTTGTTGAGATAGGGTCTCACTATGTAGCCCTGGCTTCAAACACACACTAATCCTCCTGCTTCAGCCTCTCTAGTGCTGGGGTTGCAGGCCTGGGCCACCACACCTAGCTCTTAAAAGAATATTCTAAATCACTTTCAATTTTTTTTTTTTT
>PVIR01035714.1:0-16277 GCA_004026965.1 Petromus typicus | reverse complement strand
CAAAAAGTTCTGTGTGCTGTTAAGAAAAATGTATGTTTTATTATTATGAGATGAAATGGTCTGTAGAATCTGTTAAGTCCATTAGTTCAATGGTGTGGTTTAACTTTCTGTTTCTTTGTTGATTTTTCTTTTTGTTTGGTTCACCTAATTATTAGAGTTGGGTAATGAAGTCCCCACTATGATCATATTAGTATCTATTTGTCCTTTTAATTTAGTAATTTTTGTTTTGTGAAGTAGAGTAGATTGATATTTGATGCATAGATTATTTATAATTATTATCTCTTCCTAATGAATTATTCCCTTTACAAATATGTCATAGCCATTTTTGTCTATTCTGCCCAGCTTCAGCTTGACATCTGCTGTGTCTAAAAATAAGGTAGTTACCTTTGCTTGTTTTTGGATTCTGGTTGGATGTAATATCACTTTTGCATCATTTCATTTTCAGTGTATGTGTTTCCTTTGGATGAGATATTTCTCCAGGAGGCAATATATGGTTTCATTGTAGGTCTGTATTTCATCCAGTCTGTGCCTTTTGATTGGGGAGTTGAAGCCAACGACAGTGGGAATTATCATTATGATCATTGAACCCTATCAATGCATTACTTTCCCAGTGCTGATTCTTTTTTATCTTTCTTTTGTTTGACTATGCGCTCATGTTTACTTTCTTCTAGGCTCTTGGGTGTTAGCGGGCCCTGCATCCCTATCTGAGATTCCTTTACATATGTTTTGTTATGCTGCTTCAGTGGTCATGTATTTTTTTTTTTTTTTTTTTTTTTTTTTTTTTTTTTTTTTTTTTTTTTTTTTTTTTTTTTTACGTTTTTTGAGACAGGGTCTTGCTTTGTGGTTCAGGCTGGTCCTGAGCTCAACCTCAAACTCACATCACAATCCTCCTGCCTCTGCCTCCGGTGCTGGGATTACAGGCGTGAGCCACCACACCCGGCACTGTGGTATGTGGTACTGGTTGCTGCTGGGTGTGGGTCTCCACGCCCAGTATTGTTATATGGTTACCGGGGAATCGAACCCGGGCCCTTGCGCTTGCAAGACAGGCGCCGGAACCACTGAGCTAACTCCCCGGCCCCGGTCATGTATTTCTTTAGGAGTTCTCTGTCATGGAAATTCTTCAGTTAACTTTGAAAGCTATTTTGCAGGATAGAGAAGTTGACTTGGTTGACAGAACTGTTTCCTTTTAGAGTCTGAAAAACTTTGTTCCAAGCTTTTCTGGGCTTTAATGTTTGGACTGAGAAATCTTGAGTTATTCTGGTGGGCTTTCTTTTTTAGGTGTTTTTCTGTTTTTCTCTAATAACTTTTAATATTCTTTACTTTTATTGAATTTCTGGAATTTTGATTGTAATGTGTTATGGAAGCTCTTTTCTGGTTGCGGCTTCTTGCTGTTCTGTATACCTTATATTAAATATTGAATTCTTTCCTAGACTTGGAAAATTTTCCGCTATGGTCTCAGTGAATAAATTTTTGTATCTTTGGAGTTATCTTCTAATTTTTCCTGTATTACTATAATTCTGAGATTTTTTTTTAGAGAATTGAAGGGACATTTTACTACCTAGATTTCTTCTATTTCATTGTTTCTGTGCTGTGACTTGATGAGAATCTCGTTGTTACTCTGGACATCTTCTTAGACTCAGTCTCCTTGTTTTGTGTCCTCGGGTTTGGTTACGTTTTGGTGTTCATACCCCTCTTCAACCAATTCAATATTATATTTGAGGGTTTTGTTGGTGTCCAACTTTTTTCCAGGGTCTTAATCTCCAGCACCACATAGAGAGGAGAAAATAAACTGCAATAATATTAACAACACAAAGACAAACCAGGTATTGACAGAGTAAAAACAAATTAAAAGCAATAATTATGTCACCCTTACCCATAGAAAAGAAATTAGCAATAATAATACAGTCAAAGACAAACTTACTGACTAATAATAGCTACAGCCATGTGATCCATAACAATAGAAAAGCCAGATAGGGTGGCACTCATAATTCCAGCACTCAAGAGGCTGAGGCAGGACATTTCTATAAATACAAGGCCAACCTGCATTTTGTAGTGAAGTCAAAGACAGCCTGAACTATATAGCAAAACATTATCTAAAAATACCCAAAACAAATCAAAACACAAAGTGATTTGCTACAGTAATTTAGATTCAAAGACAAACCAGATATTGACATACAGTAAATATCTACCATAAGCAACAACTACATCAGTATTAACAATAGAAAATAATTCAGCAGTAATAGCATAGAGTCACCTAAATAGCTTCCAGCAAAGGTTAATTATAATAATAATAAAAATTGAGTGAGGGGGAAGAGGAAATTGAAAGAAGCAAAATTTGAAAGAGAAAAGGAAGATGAAGAGGAAGCATATAATAATAATCTAATTAAAAAATTTAAGAATCTTAACAGAATTAAGTAACAACTAATAGGAAAAGTCAAACAAGAAAGTAGATGCTGGAATTCAGCAGATTTCAGTGAGGGATATTGAATCATGACAAGGTTCTACTTTGTTTTTATATCCACTTTTTGTATAAATTCTGAGTCCTGCTCCACCTTTCCTGGGTGTGGTCTGTCAGTAGTGTGTTGTTTGCCTTAGAACTGTATTTATTCCCAAAGCTCTCAGTGTTTGTGCCCTTCTGTGTGCCTCAAGCCACTGCTCTCTTTGACTGGCTTTACAGCCTGTGAACTTGCTAGGTGCTGCCCTTGCTCCAGAGGCCCCTCTATCCATACACTATGGAATGTGGCAACTTTCCAAGCCAAAGGATAACCCTAATCACACTACCAGATGGGAAATGCAGACATACCCCTGAGCTCTGTGCTGGATGTAGGCAGTAGTGGGTTCTAAAGTACTCTGCTAGACTTAGTGTCAGAACTTTCTAACCCAGCCTTCAAAACTGACTGGCTTCCCACCATACAGGGTGGGACCACTGTGTCCTTCACAAACTGATCTCTCTGCTACTTCTCACCCAGTCATGTGGTAAATAATCCTGAGATGATGAAGTGTAGTTATTCTGATTTCTGGATTAGCTCTGTCCTAATAATCCCTTCCCCAAATGGCTTCTAATTATATTACTCCAAAATATGGCATATACTACAGTTAATTTCTTCTCCAAGTGTGGCCTACTGTCTAGAAGAAGTCACCTTCTGAATACAACCCCATATTGTATTTGCAGCTTCGAAGAACCATAGACTTTTCTTGTAGCTAGTTCTGCCAGTCCATTGTTTTCCCTGAGGCTGCTGACTCTCTCCAGGCTTACCTTGTGTTTGCAGAAAGAAGTCCTTCTCCCTCAAAGCTGGGGTTAACATTCCAGACTGCTTACTTCTTTTCTCTGCATTGTGTTCAGTTTCTCTGTAGTTTAAAGTTTGTCTGTTGGCTTGCTCTTGAGCCCGGGGATTCTACTTTTTTTTTTCCCTTCTCATTAAATTGTTGTTTTCCAGGTGTCTCAAGTCCTGGTCCCTGAGAAGTTGTGTTTTGCTCCCGGCTTTTACTCCCAGAACACTTATTTTCTCAACTGAAAACACCTGCACTCAGTTTACTTCACAGTTGGCTCCAAGAACAATAATGGGTGGAGAGTTGCTTTACATTTGTGTCACTGAAGGGGCCCTTTTGAAGGAATTAGACCAAATCAAAGAGCGGTTTACCCCAAAGGTAAATTCACTTCCCTAATTCATCTGAAGGAAAAGTGCTTTGGTTCTGGTGAAATGGCAATGTTCCAGCCTCTAAAAAAAATTTTTTTAAAGAAAGAAAAAGAGTAGACTTGGTAATTTAATGTGGGCACCCACTTAGACTAAATGTTATTTATGCACTGAAGTTGTTTTTTCACACACCATGTTTCTGTGGGGCTTACTTTCTGCTGAAAGGAACCTAAGAAATGTATGATCAGGAATGTAACAACTAAGAATTGCTTGCTCACTCTCGGTATTCTCAGTCCAGAAATGAGCTCGTTGATAAGGAAAAAGGCAGATATCTAACCTTAGGAAATACAATAAATTGGGCCCCTGACTCTCTCCTATAAAATGGCTCATCTTTTCACTGTAAAAATGAGACATTATCTTTGTGTTTCTCCTGTAAACCAAGCTCAAGGTTTCCATAGATTCACAGATTCCACAGATTTCCTGTCCCCTTAATATACAAATATCCACCGCTCCAGACTACAGTGCATCTTTCTTGTGTCTGTTTTTGAGTGTGTACTTTAAAAGTTCTACCTAGTAAATTCCTCTGTGCTCTTACTGATGTATTCTGAAAATTCTTTTTCCATGAGAGAAGAGAGAGCTTGAAAATTGCGGTGGGTGATGTGAGCCAGTGTTCTGTTCCCTATCTCTGCTTTGGGGGCCTCTTTGAACCCTGACTGGTGATATATATCCTGTACAAAAAGGAAAAGAGTAGCTTCAGATGAGTTTTACCATGATGAAGTTAGCTACCATGAAAGTTTATGATTGGTACAGGAAGTGTACAGAAAGATATAACTAGAAAAAAATCATGATGTGTTGGTCAAGAGAGATATTAAGAAGTTAGCAACAACCCTTGATGAAAAATGTGATTGGGCACCACAAGAGGGTGTGAACTGTGTCCTGCTTTAGCTAAGCCAGTTTATTCTGCATTGATATCTATTCTGATCACCACTCCCAAGTTCCTTAATCAACTTTGTCATATTTCTTTTTTAAAACTGCACTATCTACCTCAATTAGTGTGGCTACCTTCTTATATACAGCATATGATTATATCTTTGTACCTCCTGTAGGGCTTCCTTCCAGATAATGCCACCTCCCACACCTTCCGAAGACCAGCTCACACTTCCTTTTCCTGTACCACGTTGTCTTTAAATGTCTGATTTGAAGGTCATAGTGCATACCTTTTATATAATTGTTTATGCACAGTAAACCCCCAAACTTTTGGACAACATTTTTCGTATGCATAAGTCATTTGTCATCTTTAGTTTTGTAATACTTATTTCTGTTTTATGTTCATACAGTCATTCACTGAATATTTACTGAGTATCTGCTTTAGACACTGCTAACAGAAAAAAGAGCAAGGCATTGTATCTGGTCTCAGGGAGACTTCACGTTAGTGGACAAAACAGCTGTTTGATAGCACTCTCCAATTTGGCATGTGCCTGGAGAGGGGTGTTAAGTGAGTGTTATAGGAATCGCAGAGGGGAGCTCCTAATTTCAGCAGAACAGGCTACAGAGATGTGGCTGGGTGGACGGAAGTATCCAGACAAAGATGGAAGGCTGTTCCAGGAAGGGAGAGTACAAGGTATAGTCAGAAGAGGACCTGGTGTCCTCAGTGAGCAGCAAATTAGAACTGGGCTTAAATATATGGCATCTGGATGTGGTCTGAATGGTCAAACAAGACCTAAGTGATGAACTGAGCTAGCTTGCTAAGGTTTTTATCTGCTGCATGGACTGAAGAAATTTGTACTTTTTTTTTTCAAAGCATTTAAATGTATAAGAGGATGGACAGAGTCAGACTTACTTGCTACAAAGTGAATTCTAGTACAGATAAGGATAGAGAAGCTAGTTATGAGACTGAACTGTGAGATCAAGCTGTGAGATCCAAGAAGGCTAGATTCTGGAAAATGAGGAAAGATAAGAGCTTTTGGTGGCTGATAATCATTCAGTTACATCATCATACCAGGTGATGTTAAAAGACAAGTGGAAGTATGGACATTATCTCAGATGAAAAGTCTATTTTGAGACTGGTTCATAATGGCTTACAATTGGATACTTCTACCTCAGCTTCCCTGGTGCCAGGATTTTAGGACTGGACCATCACATCTCTGGTTTAGATCAATAACTAGAAACTAGACATAATTGATGTCATGATGGCATAGGATAGATAAAATAACTTTGGAGAAATTAAATAGCCAAAAGGAATATGGCTAGGGACCAGGTATATAGCTTAGTGGTTGCAGTGTCTGCCTGGCAAGTACAAGGTCTCAAGCTCGATCCTCAGTACCACATACCACAAAGCTGAGCATGGTGACTCACGCCTGTGATCCCAGCACTTGAGAGGCAGAGGCAGGAGGATCGCCATGAATTGAGGGTAGTCTAAGCTACACAGTGAGTTCTGGGCCAGACTGAATTACAAAGTGAGACCCAGTCTCAAAAAAAAAAAAAAAAAAAAAAAAAGGAATATGGCTAAAAGGACACAAGAAAGTGAGGGGTAGCTGGTAACAAGACTAAGCAGGAGAGCATGAAATCTGGGAACTAGGTGAAAGGAGTTAGCCTTAAGGTGTCATATCTGAGGGAGGGGCTACTCTCCATTTGTGGACAAGGCCTGGGTAATGCGAGGATAAGGCCTACTTTTTAATATATACTTTTATCCTTTATTGCACTTGTGATATTGCTTTATACATAGTAGGTCCATGATAAACAGCTATCAATATATAATAATTGACTTTTCTTGTGTGTAGCACTCACTCGCCTTTTTTATATTTTCTCAATGAACTAGTACAGACTAAATTTATTCTATAAAATTTATATCCTAGCCAATCACTGTTTCATGCTGTGAATCAGCTTCTGGAAGATGAGATAGACACTTACAATTCAAAATCTGGCCCAGTAAGTAGCAGAGGTGGTTAGAAGTACACAATTGTATGTCCACTCACGATCAGCTAACTCTGAATTTCCATCAGAACAAGACTCCAACACAACAGTTTGAGAAGCTTGGCCACAGACCTTTAAAAATCCATTCCTGTTCAGATCTCTGCATTTTTGTAGCTTTTCTTTTCCAGTAGAATTTCATGATGATGCCTGTAGAGTCATTTCCTACTTCCAGGAGTTACTGCTACTGGATGAAGTTTGGTACTCTGAATTTGTAAAATAGCAGATGAAGTTGTATGTACTCTGTTGAAGTTTATCAGGTTAACATGGAAAGTAAAAGATTTCCATATATTCACTTTGGGCTGGAGACATAGCTCAGTCAGACTGTGCTTGCCTCAATTCACAAGGCCCTGGGTTTGATCTTCAACACTGCAAAAACAAACAACAATAACAAAAACAAAAGTGTAAAACAAAGAAATAATCACATAAAGAAAACCAGTACTGTCATTATAAAAATACTGTGTTGCAAAGAATCCCAATGGTTTGTATTTGGTGGAACTTGGAAATCTGCAGTTGTTACCTAGTAAACAGATTCATTCTCTCACTGCCATGTAATTTTCAAAATTGCCAGTTCTGCCTTTATGATAGGAGAGCACAGCAAAAGCAAGCGAGCAGGACACACTGCACCTCAAGAGCAAGAGTTTTAAACAGAAGAGGAAGTAAACATCCAGCGATGATGCTAGGGATGCGTGCGACTTTCATTCTCAATGCTTTTTTGAGCAAGAATATTTGGCTCAATTTCCACTGAGCAGTGTGACTGCCAGGTTTTTGCTTGTTCAATTGACTTTTATTGCATTGCTTCAAGCTTTTAAAATATTTGCAGCCCAGGAAGAGCTCATGCCATTCTGGTACTGATGGGAGAGTATAAAGATCTTGTGAAAATAGTTTCTTAGAAATGATAGATTGAGCTTTTCTTCTGGGACTTTGATTTGCATTATCACTAAGTGAACAGTAGCTGTTGCATTTACTTACAAGAAATTGGAGAAAATTTTCATCTGTCAAAATTACATGTTTCTAGAATTACAAAAGAAATGCATAGTAGACACACCTTGGCAGTATCCAGCATGGCTGGCCTTTCTACTTCATTGATATCATTCATTTTCAATGAAGAAGTCTGATTCCCTCTTCTTGGATTAAAATTTGCCTTGAAATGTAAAAACAAACTTTACTTAACACAGAATTTCAAACCTGAGTGAAAAACATCTGAATTCTGGGTGTTCATCTTTCTAACAAGCTTAGCAGATGGATGGGAAGTGATGTTTGCTGTTTATTTCCTCAACATATCAATATGTGAGGATGTGGTGCAAAATATGGTTTTCCTGCAAATGAGCGAAACCGTGCAGAGGAGCACAGGAGATGTGTTTGTACTCTGAAAGAACTTTGCAAGCTAGAGGGCCATTAAGACTTCAAATCTATCCACTGCTTCTTGTTCTTCAAAATCTTAGAACCCTTGGGATCAGGGTTGAAAAGCTAGAATTGTTTCTGCTACTTGTCTAACTCTTTCAAGAGTTCTTAAAGGACCCTTTCAGGCCAGAAGCATAGGGTAACTGAAAAGCTATATGCATTCATGCCCTTTGGATTATAGAAAAGAAATTGTAAATCTAAGTCCCTAAAAGAGGCAGTGTGTGTCGTAATTTTGTCAGACTTTCAGCATGTATGTTTGTGACCAATGACCTTTCTTTGTCAATCAGTTGAGAATGAGGCCACAGTCATAGCAATTTAATGGTCACTTGGAGTTATTTGAGAGTAGTTATGGAATTAGTCATAGCAGCAGTGTGGTGGTGGGGGATTTATCGCCACTGATTAAATGAACTGTCAAGAAAGGGGAAATGGCTAATGACATGAAATCCTGAGGATTGTGTCCATTTTGGGGTAAGTAAGACTTTCTTGAATTTTTATTGTTAAAGTCCAAAATGTTCTTCTTCCCTTGTTAATTATTATTTCTCAGTGGCTCTTGTTTTTACAGTATTGATCATAGTTGCCTGGAAAAATAACAAAAAGTCCTCCAGGCCAAGTGAAATATATCGGATCATCCCAGAGAGAACAATAAAATGGCTCAACTATTGAAAGATTTGTGTTCCTATGGGTCAAGCCTTGACACTTACAATCATCATCTTGCTAGTACTGACCTATGACATTCTCACTCATGTTTGGGGTTGAGAAAGCCAGATGTCTTAGATATCCATTGCATATAATTTTTGTTCTTATTTTCTTCATTTTGGTGCCTCTGGGATGTTAGGGAGAAAACCCTAAGCCATTTACACTGAGAAATGTTTTTATCTCGGTTCCTGAGCTGAGAGCAACACCTTTAAGCTGAGAAGTGGCAACTGTGAAACTTTGCCCCAAGATCTAGAGATGGGTATGCTGATTGACCAGGAAACCTGACTCCAAGGCTAAAGTGAGGGTCCAATGAGATCTCATTTCTTCCTGACTGCATATTGGATGTTCTTTGATACTCAAAGATAGTTCATAGGATCAAGCTCTACTATCAGACTATATGAGACCTTTACAGGATTAAATTAGCTCCAGAAATCTTGTTCTGTGGCTTCTATTCTTTGAGTGTTGAATTTTTTAATTTAAAAAGACTAATTTTTAAAAATAAAGAATTCTTGCAAAGTACTTGTGAGGCTGTGCACTCCAGTGCTGAGAAACTGAACTGCATGTTAGGAAATCTGTATTCTGGGTCCCAGTTCTTCTCCTGGGTAACTTGTGAATTTGGGCAAGTCACTTCATTTCCTGACCTTCAATTTTGATATTTCCACAATTATTTGATTTCTCTATAACCTTGTCCCTGGTTGTTTAAATGATATGACCTCCAGTTTTCTTCTTCATGCTAAGTACAAAATAACTAATTGTCACAAATGCCTATTCTTGGCAAAACCATAAGAGGGAAATTTCACTGCATTCTAAAATGGTTGATATGAAAACTATGTAGTAGCTAGGTATGGTGGCTCATACCTGTGACCTTAGTCCTTGGAAGGGTGAGGCAGGATTATTGCTATGAGTTCAAGGCCAACTTGGGGTACGTATTGAGTTTGAGGCCAGCCCTGCCTCAAAGACAAAAGTAAGCCAACCAACCAACAAACAAAAATTATGTAATAGAACCCGGAGCAGAGAATAGCTGACTGTGACTTCTATGCCAAGATGGTTTTTATTTCATAAGAAATTGGGTCACAATCATGAACATGGAAGAAAGAAGCAGGTGTTCTTTGGGAGAAATACACACTCATGCTGACAAGGTGTATTGTTAGACAGTTTAGAGGAAAATCAGTCATAACTAACCTGAAACCACTATGATTTTGCCTGGTTCAGAGCTCAGCTCCTGGGGAACCAGTTTTTAACTAAGCCAGCGCAATGGAGATGAAAGCCACAGTCGTTCATCAAATGTACAGAGCAGTGCAATAAATGGATAAAATGAGAAATAGACTGGAAGTATAGAGTCTGTATCTATCTAAGCTGGAGAAAGTAAAATGAGATGATTTTACAAAGTCTTTTCCTTTGGGAGGGTGGTGGAAAGACACAGCTGACAGCAGAACTGAGGAGAAGGTATCCTCATCACATGAGTTTTGCTAAGAACTTCCTCTTCTCTCACCCCATGGTTCCTGCAGGCATCCTTTTCATTTCTGACTACATCTCAAGGTGTAATATGCCAATGATATAACTGGGTTACGTAAGAGTAGAAAGTGACCAGGGGTTTGACACTGATTCATGATCTTAAAAAGTGATCTGTGGAAATTCTACTTAAACATATTGAGGAGGGATTAGGCAAGAGACCCTCGACTTCTTGGTGATCTTCGAGGTAAAGCCATGTAGTGATTTGGTATTTATTTTCTGCATCCAACCTTGAACCACATCCAGGTAAGATGGTCATAGGTTCAACACCAGATACGTAAAGAGAAAGGAGTAAAGAAGGGCCTGGGGGCCCAGATAAAAGGGTAAGTTTTGGGGACAGGTTAGAATACAGCGGACTTTGTCCTTTTTGCATTTTAACAATATTCTTCATATATGGCTTCTGCTATATTAAATTATTTTTATGTGATAACAATTATTGACACTAATAATATGAATTCATTAACTTAACCTTTAATCCCCGTTTGTAGTTAAATGATGTTAGATGCTTGTTTATTTCTTCAATGGTAGGATTTCTATCATTAGTGCTTATGTCTGCACTGAATGCACTGAAGCTCCAGAATTCCTGCCTTAGCCAAATGTCAGGAGACCAAATGAGGCAACTCCGGATGCCAGCATCCCTATCTACCACTTTTGTCTGCTGTAGGTAACTGTGGGAGAGTAGTGTGGATCAAGAGACCCTCCTGGTAGATGTAAGAGAGCTCGGGAAGCAAAGAGCCTGATGTGGAGCATCCACCACCTTTTCAATGGTCTTTCAATATAGTGCCCATATTTTGAATCTTTCAAACTAACTTCATTATTTAAAGTATTAATTCATTCTTTTATTTATTTTTTGGGGGTATCAAAGACATAGTTAATAGCTGTGCTGAGGTTCTGAGTGCTCAGATGTATATCATTATTTATTTTTTCTAAATCGGAATAGCTAACCAAGCATTCAATCAGACATATCTTTTAAAAATCTAATTAGTTATATTACAGTGGTCAGCATATTTTAAATATTAAAGTACTATAAATTAGTTCCAACATTTATTACTTGGTTTGCAGGTTATTTTTTTTTATTTATTTATTTTTTTGTATGTGGCATCTCCAGAATAAAAATATTAAGCTTAGGACAGTGGTTTAATACCCATCATCTAGCCACCATTCACATATGTATGTATGTATGTATATGTATATATATATATATATATATATATATATATGTATGTATGTATGTATGTATGTATGTATAAATACGTTGGAAGCATCTTTCTTAAAAGAAATCATAAATGAATTGCCCACGTGTAAAGAAGACAAAAATAATGCTTATGGGTTAGAAGAGTACTCTACCTTTGCATCCCGCTGTTGTGATTTACTGGTTCCTAAGCTGCCTCAGTGGAATCTTCTCTAAAGTTGGAGTCTGAAAAACACAGGTTGAGACTTTTAGGGTTAACAGATTAAAAAGTGAAGAAGGGCATTTGGAAGATTTGACAGTATTATCAGTCCTCTCCTTACATGAACACAGTAGTTAACAGGGAGTACTAGTAAATGGATCAAGAGATAAAGTTTTCCCTTTATTCACTGACTTTTGAGCCATTTGTATTTTTCTGAACCAAAGAAGATTTTCCCTCCTTCTTCCCTATCACATGTGTCTGAAGATGTGAAGGAGTCTGGTCTGTGATCGTAGTTGATGGGCCTGAGATAGATAGCTGTATGGAGAGAGTCAGAATACACTGGCTCAGAGTTCTGTGTCTCATAGACCTACGGAATTAAAAAGAAGCTTGAAAGTCTAATAACATGGACTTCCCAATGTTTTATCTTGCTAAAAAGGGATACTTTGAAGGACAAACATTAAAGAGTGCTTCAAAGAGCTTTGATTTTTCATTTAAAAAGACACTATAACAGCAACATTTTAGAAGAAGATAATCTTAGAATTGTTCAAGAGTCAGTACTGTTAACTACCTGGACAGGATAAAGGACATTTTCTTTTTGAAATAAGCCTGAGGATTTAATCCTTACTCTGAAGTTACTTCCTGTATGACACTGATCACCATAATAATTTTTCTGGATACTATCTGTAAAATATAGTTTTAAACTTGTAACCATATGGCTGTCCGCATGCAACCAATGAATACAGAACACTTTTCTGCGGTGTGGGGTATATGCTGCATGCTCAGTAAATGTCCTTTTCATCCTTCCTTTTGCCTTCTTTTACTTATCTCAGAGGGCTGTTTTGTTGATCAACTAAAAAAAAAAAAAACAGGAAAATTCTTGGTAAACAATGATTCCTATTGAAACTTTAAATTCCTAAAATATATTGTGCTTTCCTTTAAACAATTTTTCCTTTTTATAAAGTGTGTGGATACCTGGTGTGGTACCACTCAGAAAATGAGCCTAGGACCTTTGAGGCCTCCCATGGGCTTATGGGTAAAATCACACGCAAAATGTAGATGTTATTTTAACATATTCTGTCCAAATAGTGAGTCTAGTCTTTCTTTTGTATGCTTTTAAAACAAAGAACATTAACCAATAAGCTCACAGATTTTTCTGCATGTTAAATTCTGTACAACGTAGCTATAAAGTCCATTGGAGTTGTAAAGTGTTTTCAGTTATATTGCATTAAGAGCTATTGCATTCAATCTCACTGAGCTGCTAAGGTGTTTTATAATGGGATGTAAATATTTATGGCCTGTTTGAGAATAACCAAAGAAAAGTGCTTTTCATTATTCTACTTTATATTCTATTAGCCAGATATATCATTGAGTGTTTTAGCTCTTTGAGAACTTGGGAAAGTGATGTCAACTTTGAGGCAGTATGTGATTAGACAGGAGTTTGGCTATATTGTTACTGTGTCAAAATTCTGTTTTGACTGATGGGGTTACATACCATAGGGGCATATACTGTATTTTCTTTGTTTTCTATGTGTACCAAGTGGAGCTTTAATAATTCTCCTATAAGGGTGTTTAATGAATAATAACCACATTCAGCTAACAGGAAATCCAACATTCTGTAAGGATACCTGAAAATCTTACATCTTCAGCCTGAAGTGGGTACTGCTCAAATAGGATTTTTCAATTGAAGAAAAGTATTCCCATTTTTAATTCTTTTCTTTTAGAGAAAACCTGAAAAAATTTCATAGTATTTCTTTAGGACTCCAACTTTGTTCCAAAGTTTTCCTAATTAAATGGCTGTTATAACAGTTGGAGGTAGGTCATCTCACTGCATTTAAGCTATTGGGGAGAGATAGCTCTGGAAAACATTTTTTATTAAGGAACTGAAAAAAGTAGTTATATAGCCTACTTGAAAACATTTAGCTATACAAAATAAGAAAGGTTAAATACTTTAAAATAACTCCCTTGTCCTCAAATCTGTCACTGTAGTTTTTGTCAGATAAGTTTAAGTCTTGGTAATTAGTTTATGCCAAAGGAGAAAGGACACTTATTTCAAAGCATTCCTGTTCACAGACTATTAAATTGCCAGAAATAACAATCACAACAAAGTGTCACATAATTTCAAAAGAATGTAGCACATGCTTTTAATCAAAACAACAAAAGCAACAACAAAAACTCTTCAAAACAAGAATAGATATGCCAGTATTGTGCTGATATTATGTGTCCCAGCAATGGACACATAAAAGGCAACTGCTGGACAAAGACAGCTGTGAAGGAGATGTGGACCCCTCCCATCCCATCACCTCATAAAAAACGATATTTCCATTGGCAATACGGTTACAAATGTAAATCTCTGATTTCTTGCAAGAGCATGACGGCTCTGTGGTCAATATCAAATTGGTCTGTTTTAGATCTGTAAAAGGATTCTTTCAGATATGAAGACTTGAGAGCAACTGAGAAGCTGTCTTTATTCAGATCCTTTGAAATATAAAGCGGTGATCTTAGACCACCAAGAACTGGAAGGCATGCCAACTGATGTTTACAACAACTTAGTCTTCCTGCTCTTCATATCTGATTTTATTAAATGTCTGTCAAGGAGGATATTTAACTTTGATGTTTTCAACAGGAATTCATTGTCTTTAAGTTTCATTTCATACTTTAATAGCCTGGTAATGAAAAGAATTATTTGCATGTTGAACTTATACCTCAGGCATTTGCTACAAAGAAAAGAAGTCTTAAATTATTACTGTGATGGGATTTCCCTCCTTGATAGTAAGTTTTATCAGAAAGGTTAGAAATATCATAAAATAATTTTTGCTGACAGATAAAAGCATTTATTATTATTTATGAAAAGGATCCTATTTAAAATGGACCCCCTCTCAATATAAAACAGTGAAGAACTTAAAAGGAAAAACAGAGCTACTTTTATGTAATTTAGATCTTGAAGATTGTGAAGAAATAATTTTATTTGCATTCTACAGTTAAGAACTGGCAAACCTCAAAGAAAAATTAAGGCAAATTATGGTACAGTAAAGCTGATTCAAAACAGATAACACTTGAGTTTGCTGAGAAATAACAAACTAGAAAAATTAAATCAATAAAGTTTCTTTGTAAAAATTTATTGTCTTTAATTGTCAACACAATTTTTAGAGTAAAATTACTTAGTTTGAACTCCGCTCATTAAATCAATAAAGGTAAGACAAATGAAATAAATGTGTTGTTTTTTCAAACCATGAATTAAGCTCTGAAATTAGTTAGTCCTTTCTACCAATTTGGAAAGAGGCCAGTTTTATTATGTGAACTCTCACATGCTCATTAAATGCATATGCTTAAGCACTGCCTTGTCCAAGTTAGAAAGAAGGTTCACTAAGAACTTTCTGAGAGAAGAATTTCTTTTACTTCTGCCACTGAGCATACCACTTCCTAAACTATGTTCATTTTGAAATGTTCTCTCTTTGGACCATTTTGTAATGCAAACAGTTTATTTTCTATTCATGTTTTTAACAGGTATAATGAAGTAAAATTTACATATTATAAAATTCATGAGCACAATCCAATAATGTTTGGTAAATTTACAGAGTTGTCGCAACCATCACCACAATCCAATTTAAATATTTCATTCATGCCTACATTGTTTTAATGTAGTTTTTGTTGTGGTGGTGATTTTTCAGTATGTTTATTATTGCTTGTCTATGACATAAACAGCATTTTAATAACTGGATGAAAGAAGAGAGGGGTGGTGTGGTGTCATGTGCCTGTAAAGTCAGATATTCAGGACACTGGGGCAGGAGGATCACTAGATAAAGGCCACTTGGGCTTGTAAGGTCATCCTGCCTCTAAATAAAAACTAAGGGGGGCAAAGGATGCATTTCTGTGGTATAGCAACCCTAAGTTCAAGTCCTTGTACTTCAGAGAGTGAGACAAAGAGAGAGAGATAGATTCTATGGACAACAGGGCTAAGATTCATTAATTCACTCCTCCATTTATTTCTTTATCAATTTTTGAATTGTTAGTATGAGCCAGGTATGTGATAAAACGCTTACAGTAAAACTATTTTTCACAAATAAAGGGTGAGTGAATAACAAATGTCACTTTATTGCTACCAAAACTATGATATGGTGGCTATATATGCAGCCTGATGGGAGCACAGAGAATAGGTTCAATTCAAACAAGAGCTGAAGGAGGACTTTCTGGAATAAAGACATTTTGGAGAATGAGCAGGCAGTAGCTGGGCAAAGAAGGGGATTAGTGCTGGTGGATGAGTGTGAGGCCCTTCCATTGTGCACCTGTTTTGTTTCTGTGATCTGGGGCAGTCAGCAAACCTAGAATCCATGTCAAGGAAGTTGAGGAGAGAGGCAAGGCTGGGGAGAAAATAGCAGCAGGGAGGCCACATGGTCTTGTATAGGACAACAACTAGTCTTTGTGTCCAGGCAAGGGAGTGCAGGTTACATGTTAGGTTGACCTGGTTATCAAGATTTAGCTTCCTTCTATTTCAGTGAATGGAAATACTGATTATACCTGGGATTTATGTGAGCAGATACATTTTCATTTTATTTTTTAAGATCAGTAAGTGAATATCTATGAATTTTATTTCTGTATTATTTCTATGTAGTTAAAAGTCCCTAATTCTGACAGAGGGAGGAGGGGAGAGAGAGAGAGAGAGAGAGAGAGA
>PVIR01035713.1:0-16150 GCA_004026965.1 Petromus typicus | reverse complement strand
AGGACCAAACAGCCAGCTATAGAGAGACAAAGGCTTGTACTGTTCACAGCCGGTTGACACCAAGCAGGTATGTCTGCTGTAGGGGTGGAACACAGACACTGTTTATTTGTTTATTTTGATTTTGAGACACAGTCTCCCTATGTATTCCTGCCTGGCTTTGAACTCACGGAAATCCCCCTGCCTTAGACTCCCAGGTGCTAGGATTACAGGTCAATACCACCCCACGCAGGCTGATTTTTATTTTTAAAAAACATAAAGTGCTGGGCATGGTGGTGTACACCTGTAATCTGCACCTGGCCCTCAGTCCGGTTCCCCAGCTTGAACAGGTGCCACAGACAGGGCTACTGTGTGGAGAGGCCTACAGAGAAACTCACAGACCACAAAGCAGGGCTAAGAGAAGAGTGACTGATGCAAAGAAAACACGCCTCCAGTCATACGTAGGACATTTTTTATTTCATTTTTTCCCTCCGTTATTGGTATGTTTTTAAAATTTTTCACTATATTTTTCCTTTTATTGGAGTTCAGAATTTTGTCACCCATTTTGTTGACCCCTATTGATATTACTCTGTTTTATTTATTTGGAAAAGCCTTTCTTTATATCTCTTTCTCCCCTTCTTTTCACACTGTCTTTCCACTTGCTCCCTTGGTATTTTTTATTTTCTTTCCCTCTAGTTTAATCTCACTCCTTATTGTTCATACTTTGTCGAGGTGACTTTCTCTGTTACTGTTAGTTAACAGCACTAATTTCCCTCCACTCCATAACAGGGTCCTACATCAACCTTACTACATTCTTCACATCTACTATTGCTTTATTTTTCATAATGTATTTTGCTCTTTTTTCTTTATACTACCACACTCACACCTCCCACCTTTATGAGTTTATTGGTGGGTAATTATGTCTTACTATGGCTGAATACTGCTCTACAGTGAGAGGGGGTAAATTGCTCTAATGACATATTCACTGCATATAATTTTCTGATTTGTCTTAGACTTTGTTATATAACTATAGATCATATAACCAGGGTTAAAAGTGGTAAAATATTAGTTATTACAGTTTGTCATTTTCCAGTTTATGTTTGATAGTCTAGTTATTGCTGATTGTACTATTAGCCAAGGTTGAGGCGAGAGAAAGGAAGGAAGGGAAAAAAACAGAATAGAAGGAGGAAAATGGAAACAAATCTTTTGTAAATAAGAAGAGTTGAAGGGAGGGAAGGGAGTTAGGGGAAAAAAGAAGAGTCAAGATATAGTATAGGACATTTTTTCTTTCATTTATTCAGGCACAAATCCCCTATAATGAATGTGATTATTTTACATATATATACACATATATATATGTGTATATATATGTAAAATAATCCCCTATAATGAATGTGATTATTTTACATATATATACACACATATATATGTGTATATATATATGTAAAATATATATATACACAGGCCCTAAAAGAAAACAACCTCCAACTCAGATAGTTGTACCTTGCAAAATTATCTTTCTGTATTGGTGGAGAAATAAGATACTTCTAGGATAAACAATATGTGAAGAAATTTATGACCACAAAACCAGCACTCCAAAAAGCTCAGTGGTTCTGGTGCCTGCCTTGCAAGTGCAAGGGCCAGGGATTGATCCTTGGTAACCACATACAACAGTGCTGGGGGTGGAGACTCACACCCACCAGCAATCAGAACCACATACCACAGTGCCAGGTGTGGCGGCTCACAATTGTAATTCCAGCACTTGGGAGGCAGAAGCAAGGCTGAGCTCAGGGCCAGCCAGAACTACAAAGCGAGAGTCTCAAAAAAAAAAAGAAAAGAAAAGAAAAAATAAAATTCTGAAGGATATTCTAAAAAGAGACAAGGAAGACAACAATCGAAAAGAATGAATCCACATGGCAAAGCAATTACATTAAAAGGTAATGAAAGGGGACCAACAATAGGAGATTAACATGACAAGGACAAGTCAGTACTTATCAGTTATAAGCATCATTGTGAACCCTCTGGATGTGGCAATCAAAAGAAGCAGATTGGCAGAATAGACTGAGAAACAAGATCCATCAATATATTGCCTAAAAGAAACACATTTAACTCCGAAAGAAAAAATCATATTCTGAAAGCTAAGGGACAGAAAACAAAATTCCATGTGACAGAAATCCTGAGAAAAACCAAGGCAGGTATGCTATTTGCAAAGTGGATTTCAAACCAAGAGTGATCAGACGAGACAAAGATCATTGCGTACTTGTTAAGGGAACAAACGCTGGCATACCCAACTGTATAAAAGAAATGCGAAGGGATATGAAAAACCAGATAAGCACTACTACAGTTTTAATGGGGATCTCAACACCACACTATAAACAAATAGATTAACTAGACAAACAAATCAACACAGAACAATCAGAGCTGAACTAGACCTCTGAATAAATGGTCTTAGGAGGTTTGTACAGTGCTCTATCCCACAGCAACAGGACACAATCTCCTCAGCAGCACACAGGACTTTCTTCAAAATAAATCACATCCTAGCTCATAGAACATGCTTTTGCAAATGCAAAGGAAATTAAATAATCCCATGAATATTATCAGATCATAGTTTTTGTGCAGAATCCACTTGTCAAAAAGAAGGCTCTATTTGTGAGAAAAAGAAAAGTTTATTCCAGTAAACAGAGACCAATACGAGGAGATCTAGGAGCTAGCTAAGAGAGATTTCATCCTCAAGTTAGCTAACACCAGGGGACAGAGTAATAGCAACTGACTGGGAAAGGAATTAGGCTTATGTAGGTAATGGAGGGGCTGGGGAGTTTGGAGTGGAATATTTGTGACTTAGAAGCAATGGGGCAGTATTCTTGGGTGTTCACACACTCCTAGGACTTCTCCAATTGTAAACCACATCTATGAGTCTGTCTTTCCCACTGCTGGGAAGTTGCAGGTAAATAGCAGCCTGTTTTTCTGTTAATTCAGAGTAGGCCTGAAAAATAGTGCAGTAAAATTGGAGATCGACAAAGGAAAGCACCAAAGTTACATATAAACACCTGGAAATCAACTAATACCCTCCTAAAATAACCAGTAAGTCATAGATGAAATAAAAGAAGAAATTAGACAGTTTCAAAAATGGGACATTAGTGCCAGTATGACATTCTAGAGACTCCAAAATGAAAGCAGTCTTACAAGAGAGGTTTATAGAAGTGAATTTCTACATTAGTAAAATAGCTAGCTCAAATAACCTAATGTTGAACCTCTCAAACTTCTAGAGAAAGAAAAACAAGTTAAACTCAAAGTTTGTAAAAGGAAGGAAGGAAATTATAAAAATCAGAGAAGTTAATGCAGTTACAGCTAAGAAAACAACACAACCATTTCTCTGATACCAAAAACCAAAGATCCAGGCAAAGAACAGAACTACAGGCCAATCTTTTAATGAACATAGATGTAAAACCCCTCAGTAAAATGCTGGTGAACACAATGCAACATATCATCAAAAAGATTATACACTATAAAATAGTAGGATTCATACCAAGGATGCAAGGATGGTTCAACATACACAAATCGATAACTGTAATACACTATATTAACAGAACTAAGGATAAAAAGTTATATGATCTTCTCAGTAGATGCAGGAAAAGCACTTGACAAAGTCCAGCACACATTCATGATAAAAGTTCTAAAGAAAACTGGAACAGAATGTGTTGATCTTAATCTGATGAAATCTAACTATGAGAAACCAACAGCCAACATCATACTGAATACTCAAAAACTGAAAGTTTCACTCTAAAATCAGGAACAAGACAAGGATACCCACTATCACCACTCCTGTTCCATACAGTTTGGAAAACATTTTCCAGAGCAATTAGCAGAAAGAAATAAAAGGCATATGGAGAGGAAAGGAAGAAGTTAAATTGTTGTTACTTGTGAATGGCATGATACTCTAAATAGAAGATCCTAAAAACTTCACCAAAAGACTTCCAGATTTAATAACCAAATTTGATAACATAGTAGGATACAAAGTCAGCACTCAAAAATCAGTAGCATTCCTATGCACAAATAACAAATTCACTGAGAGAGAAATTAAGGAAACAATACTTTTATAATAGCATCAAGAAAAGCAAAATACTTAGGAATCACATGCCAGAACCTCCACAAGGAAAGCAGTCTTACAAGAGAGGTTTATAGAAGAGAATTTTTACATTAGTAAAATAGCTAGCTCAAATAACCTAATGTTGAACCTCAAACTTCTAGAAAAAAAGAAAAACAAGTTAAACTCAAAGCTAATACAAGCTTTCTCTCATGAAGGAAGTATAAAACCTTTACATTAAAACTATAGTACTCTGATAAGGGAGACTGGAGAATATATTAGAAAATGAAAAAATATCTCTCTCTTTTTGGCAAAAACCCAGATAGTGAAAATGATAATACTTCCAGAACTATTATAAAGATTTAATGCAATCCCAATCAAAATACCAATAGCATACCTCACAGAACTAGAGAAAATAATCTTAAAAGTCATATGGAACCAGAAGAAATTGAGAATAGCAAAAGCAATCTAGCCAACAAAGGCTGATAAAACTGCCTTTTCTTATGCCAAATGTTAAACTTAAACCCATACCTTCCACCAAGCACGAAACTAAAATCAAAATGTATCAGAGGTCTAAATATTAAAACAGAAACACTTATTCTACTGGAAGATAGAATAGCTAAAACTCTCAAAGACTTGAGTAGGCAAAGATTTTATGAACAAAACTCTAATCACATAGAAAGTATTAGAAGGAATCAACAACTGATATGGCATCATGTTAAAAAGCTTTTGCATAGTGAAAGAAAACACCAGGAAAGTGAAAAGATAGCACCCAGAATGGGAAAAACTTTTTTTGAAAAAAACAGCTATTCCTCAAAGGTCTAATATCTAGAATATAGAAAGAACTGAAAAAAAGAAAAATCAGACACTCCAAGTTTAACGACTCAGTCCAACAATGGGCCTCTGAAATAAATAGATTTCTCAGATGTAGAAGTACAAACAGCAAATAAATATACGAAAAAAATATTTACTATCATTGGTCATTCAAGAAATGCAAATTAAAACAACACTGAGATTTCATGTCACTGCAGAAAGATGACTACCATCAAGAAATCAACCAATAGGGGCTGGGATTTAGCTCAGTGGTTCTGGCTCCTGCCTTGCAAGTGCAAGGTCCCTAGTTCAATCCCAGATAACCACGTAGCACAATGCTAGGCATGGAGACTCATGCCCACCAGCAATCAGAACCACATACCACAATGCTGGGTTTGGTGGCTCATGCCTATAACCCCAGCACTTGGGAGGCAGAGGCAGGAGGATTGCTGTGAGTTTGACACTGGCCTGGGTTGGGGCCAGCCTGAATTACAAAGTGAGACCCTGTCTGAAACAAAAAGAAATCAACCAATAACAAATGCTGGCAAGGCTATGGAGAGAAAGGAGTCCTCCACTGTTAATGGGAGTGTAGACTGGTACAGTCATTGGAAATCAATGTAGAGATTCAAAAAACTAAAACTAGAAGTTTAATTCTTGGTATCTTCCTTATAAAGTCAAGAGCATCATAGCACAGTGACAGATACACTCATACATTGATAGCACAATTTGTAATAACTGTGTCTTAGAAACCACCCATATATCCATCAATGGATGAATGGAAAAAGAAATTGTGGTTTTTATATAAAATATAGTATATATCCTCTGTCATAAAGGATAAACTCGAGATATTTCTAGGGAAATAGATGTACCTTGAGAACATAATTATAATTGAAATAAATCAGATAAATATGTTTAAACATCACGTTGTGTCTGTTGTGTGAGAGATTCAAAGAGTAAATGAGGACTAAAAGGGAGGATGGGTAATGGGATATTCAAATAAGAAGAAGAACAAAGGATAAGGGAAGGGGAAGGAAAAGAAGGGACTAGGGATTAAAAAATTAAAAAGTGTAGGGCCAAGGATTTAGCTCAGTGGTTCCGGCGCCTGACTTACAAGTGCAAGGACCTGGGTTCGATCTCCGGTAAACACATACAATACTGGGCGTGGAGACTCACACCCAGCAGCAACCAGTACCACATACCACAGTGCCGGGCATGGTGGCTCACGCCTGTAATCCCAGCACTCGGGAGGCAGAGGCAGGAGGATTGCTGTGATGTGAGTTTGAGGCTGAGCTCAGGGCCAGCCTGAACTGCAAAGCGAGACCCTGTCTCAAAAAACCTAAAAAAAGTAAATAAATAAAATAAATAAAAAAGTGTAGAAGAAAAACAATAGAAACAAAGTTCTGTAAATGAAAAGAGGAAGAAGGAATGAAGAGAAGGGAGGGGAATGGGATAAAAATGAAGTAAGATATGGGCTGGGGATTTAGCTCAGTGGTTCTGGCATCAGCCTGGCAAGTACAAGATCCTGAGTTCGATTCCCGGTAACCACATACGACGATGCTGGATGTGGTGACTCATACCCAGCAGCAATCAGTACCATATACATATACCACAGTGCTGGGTGTTATGGCTCACACCTCTAAGCCCAGCACTTGGGAGGCAGAGGCAGGGAGGATTGCTGTGAGTTTCAGGCTGGCCTGGGCTACACAGCGAGTTCAGGGTCAGCCTGAACTACACAAACAAGACCCTGTCTCCTAAAAAACAGAATAGTATTTGTAAGAAACCTCCTCTTACCTCTTGAAATGTGTCAGACACCATTAATACTTCCTGACACAGCCTGGGAAAGCCTCAGGCCACTTTGTCACAGGAAAAATTTGAGGTGGAGGAAAAAGACATCAAGTTCAAGTAGGTAACTCTAAAGATTCCTGCTGAACTCACGCTCAAGAGTAAAACACTCTAATTACCCATGTCCATCTCCATGACACAATGCTTGAGGCAATGACAGAGATATGTACTCCATGCTGTGCCCAGGCACCTACCCCGGGTTTGTTGAATCAATAAAGCAAAGGAAGCTATTGGCATCACCACTATCCTGGGAAACACTACTGATTGATCAGGACTGACAAGAGGCAATTAAAGTAAACTGCACAAGTTTTATTGATCTTCAGACACGCTACCAGCTCATGCAAGAGAGATAAGTACAATATCCAAGTTTGTTGCTCAACTCCATCCTGAAACATGGTTCTGTCCTTCTGTATCTCTAGCAATCATAACAAACTCAGGGCAGCCCGGGCTCATCTGTGTAATGAAATCATCTGATCATTTTATCTAGAGCTCAAGTAAAAGGCTAAAGAGAAATGGATAGCATCTTTTGCTCTGCCAAAAGAATCTACTTAGGGTTAATTTACAGAACAGGTTCCTTGTAATTATCTTTTTAAAATTTGTGTGTGTGTGTGTGTGTGTGTGTGTGTGTGTGTTTTGAAAGAAAGCTTTGTTATGAAGCACAGGCTGGCCTTGAACCCTCCTGCCTCTGTGTCCAAACTGCTGGGATTACAGGTGTGTGCCACTGTACCTGGCCCTTGTGATTGTTTTTTTTGTTTGTTTGTTTGTTTTTTGTTTTTTGTTTTTTTTTTTTTTTGAGACAGGGTCTCGCTTTGTGGTTCAGGCTGGCCCTCAGCTCAGCCTCCAACTCACATCACAATCCTCCTGCCTCTGCCTCCTGAGTGCTGGAATTACAGGCGTGAGCCACCACGCCCGGCACTGTGGCATGTGGTACTGGTTACTGCTGGGTGTGGGTCTCCACACCCAGTATTGTTATGTGGTTACCGGGGAATCGAACCCCGGCCCTTGCGCTTACAAGACAGGCGCCAGAACCACTGAGCTAACTCCCCGGCCCCCCCTTGTGATTGTTTTAACTGAATAAAAGTTCAAAAGATAAACAGAAAAGATCTTTGATCTCCCACAAGAGCTCTTCCTCAAAATTAGCCTACCTGCAAAAGAATCAGACACAAGGCTGAAGATTTTTCTTTTAATCTAAGTAGATCTTTGGGGCTTGATAATCTATCCTGTTGGAGGTATCAGAAGTGGGTTGCTTTTTTCCTTTCCAGAAAATTCCATTACCTAAGCCCTAACTCTATAAGTCAATTTTAAAAAAATTTTTAATTTATTTTTTGAGATAGGGTCTTGCTTTGTAATTCAGGCTGACCTTGATCTCAGCCTCCAACTCACATCACAGCAATCCTCCTGCCTCTGCCTCCCAAGTGCTGGGATTACAGGCGTGAGCCACCACGCCCGGCACTGTGGTATGTGGTACTGGTTGCTGCTGGGCATGAGTCTCCACACCCAGTATTGTATGTGGTTACTGGTGATCGAAGCTGGGTCCCTGCACTTGGAAGACAGGCGCCGGAACCACTGAGCTAACTCCCTGGCCCTCTATGGGTCAATTTTAATTCCATGTCTTTCCCTGCTCCCCAGGTTCTACTGATTCTCCTAAAAGAAGACGTTTCTTCAAGCTGCTCAGAAACTCCAACTCTGCTGCCACCCTAGACCCAAACTGGCACAATAACTTTCATGCTAATTTCCCAGCCTCTCCTCTTCCTTTTCCATTCCAAAGAAATAGAAAATCTGTGACAATCAAAGTGAGTATTCTAAAACACAAGTCAGAAATTGGATTCAGCTTTATAAACAAAAGCTCCTCCCAAGGTAACCTAGTCCTCGGTCATCTCCTAACCCGTAAATCTATAAATAGATTAAAGTGTCCTGCCCCATGACCCAGTCCCCCTTCCCTGTTTTGGCCTTTCTCAGGACCTCACACTGAGCCTTCACTCAGTGCTACATTTCCAGCCCTTTGTATTTTGAGTTAGGATCCAGCCTGGGCTCAAACTTGTAATTATCCATCCTCAGACTCCCGGAGTGCTGGGGTCACAGTCACATACCAGTCTGCTCCAGTCACCACTTACCGGTCCTAACTTTCCAATACTAGTAATGTATGACTGAGAATTAAGTTCCAAACACATGACATTTAGAAGATATGTTCAGATCACAGCACCCATGTTATTGCTGTCCTGTTGCTGGTGAGTTTTTCTCTTGATTACCAATTACAAGGTGGAGAGCCAAAAGAGGACCAAGAAAAAGTATTTTATTGTGCCTTGAAAACTGGAAGCAGCATTTATTGTAAAGCAAAAGCAAACAGCTCCCTGGCAAATGAACTTAGAAAGGTACTGGAAAGCACTGCCAAAGGGACTCTGTCTAGGGGTTTTTACAGGCAAAAAACCCCACTACATTTAGCTGGGCATGGTGGCTCACATCTGTAATCCCAGCACTCGGAGGGAGGCAGAGGCAGGAGGATTGCTGTGAGTTCAAGGCTCAGGGCCAGCCTAAACCACAAAAGCAAGATCCTGTCTCAAAAAACAAAAAAAAAAAAACCCAGAACTACATTTAAACCACACTGAGGTCAGCCTAAGGACTTGCAAGCATGAAAATTGGACTTATCAGTCTGGGGGACTCAAGATAGGTAACAGGCATACTTTTGTAAGAGCAAAGACGTTCTTCAGTGAGATGTGAATATTTTACCAAGCTAATTCCCCGAGACCTTTGCCTGGCTCCTCAGAAGCCCTGGCCAAGCCTTTCCCTGGGTCCTCCAGACTGGCTGTGTGGCCTGGCTCTTTTTCCGTGGAACTCTCTCTGCTTGAGCCCTGCCACCCCACTCCCTTCCTGGGCCAGCCTCACGCTGAGAGAAATCTCCTCACCATCCCACACGGTCCTGCTCATCCTCAACATCATGTTTTACTGAGACAGATGGTTTAGATCACCCTCGGGCCTCTGATTAGATTAGGAAAATGACACACAGAGCATAAGACACAGAACCTGAGCCCAACCCTGGCAGTGTGCAGGGCCCTCACCGTTCTTGCTTCACTCCTCACCCGAGCCTTTCCTCAGTGCTGCCAGAGGGAGAGGGGCCCTTCTGTCATCTCCCTGTATCTCATGTCGCTCTCAAGCTAAGAGTAAGCACCAGCAAAGCCTCACATGGCTTCTCATTGCCTTGTCTTTGCTTCATTCCTTGGCCTTTTTCTATGAAGGGTGTCCCCTTGCTCTTGATTATTTTTCAAATTACTTTTGTTTTTGTGAGACAGCTTTTCACTATGTGGTCCAGTCTGGCTTCAAACTCACTATGTAGCTCTCAGGCTGGCCTTGAATTCATGACGAGCCTCCTGCCTTCGCCTCCCAGTGATGCCTTTACCAGGTGTGTGCCATCTACCCTCCCAGGGCGATCTTTGAAGTGGTTCTCAAAAGGCATCAAAATCAACACATTCCTAAGTTCACAGCAATGATTCTAAATCTGGCCTTCATTTCTATTTCTAATGACAAACAGCTTAAATCTGACACCAACCAATATAAGAAAGTATTGAACTAATTTAGTAATTGTACTGACTGTGGCTTTTCTAATTAGTAGAAACACTTACTAGAAATCAGTGGTTCCTTAATTTTTAAGGTTTATAAATTGGAATTTCTGGATATATTTCATCAAGATAATGGGTTACTATAAAGGGGAAAATCCTTGAAGTAATTTAAAATCTGGGCATAGCAGGGTGACCATTTCTTTTTCATTTTATATATATATATATATTATATATTATATATTAATATTATATATTAATATAGTATTATATATAATATATTACATATATACTACATATATTATATATGTAATATACATATGAGAAAAAAGAAAGAGAGAGGGAGGGAGTATATTGAGAGGGCGTAGGAATGGAGAAAAGAAATGTATAAAGGAAACAAAAATAAGAAGGAAGGAAAGAAGAAGGAGGAGGAGGACAGATAGAAGAGGGGAAGGAGAGGAAGAGGAGAGAAGAGGTAGTGTCTGAGCTGGTCTGTGCTGCTATCACAGGACACACGATGAACTCAGTCATATCAGTCCACAGTTCTGGGGTGAGGCACCCACGCTTGTTAGCCACAGCTTTGTCCATTCTAATTCCAAGATGGCACCTTGAGCAAGCTGTGCTGAGGGGATAACGCCTTGTCTTCATAGAGTGAAATTCCCCACTGGGGAAAAGAGAGAGAGACAGACAGACAGACAGAGACAGAGAGACAGAGAGAGAAAGAGAGACAGAGAGATAGGGCAAGAGGAACAAACTCACCCCTTCCAGTACAGTCATTTCTTGGTATGTGACTGCTGTAAAACTGACTTGATACTGACATTTTGACACAAAAGTTGGTTTTGTCCCACTACTTGTGTGCTTGATGTCCAACACACCAGCTAGAACTCATCGATGTTTATGGCCTTGCTATCTTTTCCAGCCAAAACAATTTGTTGGTCTTATAATTTTTTGGTATTTTTCCTGCCTTCCAGAACGAGTTAAGGGTTCCTCTGTAGCACTAATCCTCATATGATGGCAAAACTCTTAGGACCCAATTACCTGTTAAGCATCTCATCTCAATATTCCTACAATGACGATTCAATTTCAGCATGTGTTTAGAGGGGAAGAAATATTCAAACCAAAGAAAGTGGGGAGGAGAAAGAAAGAAGGGGAGAGAGGAGAGACAGATCAGGGAAATGTGAGAAAGTACAGTGCGCTGAGAGCTGTGACGGGCTAAATCCTGGGAATGCTACAAAAAGCATCACGTCTTGTCCTCCATTTTTCTACCCAAAAAGCATTTGAGACTCTTCTGTTTTGTTGCTGCATGAGGAAGCATCAGGACTGGTGGGGAAGAACCAGACCACGTGGGGCGCCATGAGCAAGGTGTAGGGCACGACGCCCTCTGCAGCAGCCGAGGACGTCCAAGCCCATGGCTTGCTAGTGACAAAGATGAGTGGTTCTACAAGTCCCTTCTGGATGCCACAGTGGTGTCTGCCAGGAATGATGTGTCTAAGGGAGGACTGCATGCCTAAGTCACATTATTGTCTTTACAGTTAATTGTGATCACAACTATTTCTGAGGTGTTGAACCCTTTGTGACTTTTTGATAATAAATAAAGTAAGTTACTAAAATGTTAGGCAGGGCATATGCATGGTCCCCTAGACAATACATGGCCATTTCTCATGAGTGGAGCAGCTGTACAAAGTGCACAAGGTGATGTGGGAAACCCTTCCTTACTGATAAGCTGGCTCCAAAGTCTCTGCATTTTGAATGGAGAGGACAGTAAATGTAAGCAGCCTTATCACTGGAACCATTGTTCTTTATTTTACATATCTGATAACAATTTTAGGCCAGGACTAAGTACAGACTAATGCCTTTTGTATTACCAAGGAAAAGAGCCCAAGGCTAGAACTCTGTCAGCTGATAGGAGAAGCTTATGCCAACCCAGGGACTGACTTCATGTGCTCAGAGTCTTAGGCAACTTGAGTGGTGTGGGAGAGACTTTAGGTAAAAAGCCAGGGTTGTTACAACTCAGCTAGAGGGCTGGAAGTATACCTCAGTGGGAGAGAGTTTGCCTAGCATGAGTGAGACCCTCGGCTCAATCCCTTGGACCAAGAAACATAAACTCACCCAAAAATTACATGGGAAATCAATGCAGTATAGGATGGAACCATTAGGCAGTCCTCTGAGAGTATTAGCATCACCATAGTCTTAAACTCATGTAAACATTTTTAGCATCTTGGCCAGGAAGCTGCAGTTTTTCGAGCATGGTGACACACAACTATAATCCTAGTATGTGGGACTGATGTGAGTTTGAAGACAATCTGGCTCCATAGTGAATTTAAAGCCAGCCTGAACTACATAGCAACACCCTGTCTCAAAAAAATCTAAAAAGAATTTATTTATTTTTTGCAGGACCAAGGATCGAGCACACAACTTTGCACCCTTGTGTTTGCAAGGCAGGCGTGGTGTCACTGAGCTGAATCCTTGGCCCTAAAAAGAATTAGGAGCAAGAGGAGAAGAAGGAGGAGGAAGAAGAGGAGGAGGAGAAGGAGGAGAGGAAGAAAAAGAAGAAGTTGTTTCAACTCATAGAGAAGCTAAAATTTCACAAGTCTCTCTGTAAGGTTGTGTTTGTAGGAGACTTTTGAGGTAATAGAACAGTACCCTCCTCTTGAGGCTGTGTCTTTACTCTCTGAATAGCATGTGGTACTTGCTCTCTAAAAGATCCTGCTATAGTTTTTTGTCATTTTGTTTTTTTCCGGTGTTGGGAATAAAATATAGGATCTTGTGCTTTCAAGGCACGCACAATGTGACTGAGTGAAATACCTCTCCTGGTCTGGCTGTAGTTTGAATGAAACTTAACCTCCAAGTTCACATATTGACAGATTTGCAGACAGCCTTTGGGAGGTCACTGGATTAGGTAGACTCATCAGAGGGCCTTCCTTGGTAGGTCTGGTGCCTCTGTAAGTAGAAGAGAAGCCTGAGCTAACAGTCACTCTATCTCATTGTGGGCACTTTCCAAGATATTGTGAACCCTCCCCAGCTGTGAGCACCATGCTTTTGGAGTTCTCAGCCTCTAAACCACAAGCCAAATAAACCTCTATTATTTACAAATTAACCAGTCTCTAGTATGTTCTTATAGCAGTAGAAAATGGACTAAGACATGGCGTACGTGTGTTCTGGCCAGAAAGAGGGGCAATCTTTCAGAAGCTGGCTGCCAGCAAGGCAGCAGTAGGCAGTCTAGAAGACAAGACCTCACTCAGGGGCCGCTATATGCCTTGCGATGGTCAGTCATCGTGGTCTCAAAGTCAGGCTGTAGTGGGTTTGTAAAGGAAGGAAAGCAAAATTGATTCTTACTCCTTAAAGAGCCAAAAGGGTTCTCAGTGTCCAGATGCACTTCCTGCTGTCTCTGACTGGATCTGCCTCCCCTCTGAACTTCATCACTCCTCATGGGCCACCTCTAGTTCCCTTCAGAGTGACCTCACCTTCACCTTCATGTCTCAAAACCTGAAAGTGAAGCTCCCTCCTGGCATTTTGCCTTGTCCCTTCCTCCCTCCCATAGAACTTGTTTTATTCCCATCAAAATGTCTAGTTCTGAGATCTCCTTTTGTCTGACAATCAAACCTCTCTATTCTATATTTTCCAGCCATGACCCATAGTCCTCTCTGTCCTTACTGAACATCTTCGATTCTCCTTTTTCTCTGTTTTTTGTCCTTCCAACCCACCAGTCCGATTTGGGGGGCTCCATCTGTTCATATGCTTTGCCCACAGCTGATACTTGTTGCTACAGAACATTGAGGAAGTTGGCTAGTCCCACTGATGAAGGAAACTGTGAGCTCATCCTGTTCAGTCTCTCTCTGGACTGATCAGTCCCGTTTCACCCTAATCGCCATCCCCACTCCTGTGCCCAGGATCCTCACTACCGCACTGGGAAAGTCTCAAGCATAACTCTCTCTACTCAGCCTCAGAATACATCCGGATCATCACCCCTTCCACCTTCCTATCCCTCGTGTCCTAAGAGGCTGTTGGTAGGGTAAGGATAATCACTATATCATGTCTCCTAAACCAAAGTAGAGAAAACAATAGAAGTAGAAATATACCACCCAACATTTATTTTATTTGTAAGAACCAAATAAACAATGACCAATTTCATAGGACAAAAACAGGGAGGAGGGGTCACAACAAATTTAAATAACTTCTGGGAAGATGGTGGAACTTCTGGACAGATGGTAGAATAGTAAGCAGTAGCAAATCAACCTATCCAAGATTTGGAATAGAGATACTGGAGAATAAAAACTTGGGGGCAAGAGGAAGGAGGGAGGTGGATCCCCAAAACCCAGGAAGAATCTGAAGGAAGGATTAGAAGCTTGCAGAAAAAGTGAGGAGAAAGAGTATAGCACAAAGGGAGGAGGCAAAGTGCACCCTACTTTCACCCCTGTTCCCTGCCCCTTCCAGCTCATGAGTGAGAAAAAACTGTAGAATCCGTGGAGGAGGCATGGGGAAGAACTGAGTATGCACAGGCCTCCAAGAACATACACACCAGCAGAGCAGAGCAGTGGCTGCTGTGTGCCGTAGGGGCTGCTGAGGGACTCCAGTCCATGTTCCCACAACAGAAGGCTTGGTTGAACACCTTATTACGGAGCAGCCTCCTGTACCTGGAATCCAGAGCAGCGGTGGCTGGCTTTGTCTCAGGGTTCCAAGTGTTGAAATCTCAGAGCACCTGGGTGAGCAATGGTCAAAGGAGATGTTCAGGATGGAGGAGCTGTGGGTGTAATGCTGGGCGACATCCAGAGTATTGTTGGTTAAAGATTTGGAACCCAGCCAGGATCAGTCTGAATTTCTGTGGATTAAAAGCACCAGCTCTGGCACCCTGTCCCAACCCTGTTCCAGCTGCAGACTTGCTGGAACTGGTATAGCACACTAATCCTACATTGGCTAAGGTTCCCTACCACAAATCTGGGATCTGCCTGACAGCAGCAAGCCTGAGACATTTCTTTTTTTTCTTTCTTATTTAAGTTTTTTGGGCATTTTGTTTGGCTTTGTTTTGTTGTTTGGCTTTTTTATTTCCCCAGTTGTTTGCTTTGGTTTTTTAATGACTGTGAAAACTGTTTTTAGGTTATTTTGTTTGGCTTTGTTCTTGTTGTAATTTTTCCTTCTTTTTATATCTCTTGTTTTCTGCATGTTTCACGAACCATGAATAATCTTCCTTCACCTTTCAGCCTTGCTAGAAGCAAGAATTAGAAGTCTCTTTCTCTTCCTTTATTGCTCTATTTTTTCTTTATCCCTTTTAAATTATCTCCTCAGAAGGAAAACTCACTCTATGAAGGAGGTTTTTCCTGTATATAATTTTCTGATTGGTTTTAGACAAATTAATAGTTACACGGTTTGTCATTTTCTTGATAATATTGCTATCAATAGTCCTATTACTTTAGCCAAGGTGATATAATTGCTGTAACCAGTTGCTCTTCCTTATATGTAAATACTGAGCACAAGGCACAAAAGACATAAAAAGCCTGTTCACCAAAATAATAGCAGAAAACTCAAAGATGGAAAAAGAATTTGACATTCAGAAAATGAAGCATATAGAATGCCAATTTCGATGGTCAGAAAAAATAACTACACTCAGGCATGCAATAGTCAAAATTCCAGAAATTCAACACAAGAACAAAATATTAAAAGCTGTTTGAGGAAAGGAACAAATCACTTACAAAGGAAAACCAACAGACTCACAACATACTTTTCAGCACAAATACATAAGTCAAGAAGAGCTTGGAGGGAAATGTTTCTAAATGTGAAAGAAAACAAACCTCCAACCCAGATTGGTGTGCCCTGCAAAATGTCTTTCAAAACTGATGGAGAACTAAGAGACTTCCATGATAAAGAACACCTGAAAGAATTCATAACT
>PVIR01035712.1:0-16436 GCA_004026965.1 Petromus typicus | reverse complement strand
CAAACTCGGCTTCTCATTTCCAAAGACATTTGTCATATTTTATTTTAAGTGTGTGTTAAGAGTTTTTTCGAGGAATCTCATCTGCCATATTGCCTGAGATAGAAGTCCTGTTACCATCTTGATATGAAAAACACTCTAGGAACATGAATACTCCCCCCACCACCACTAAAATAGCACATCTAGAAAAGATGAGTTTATAAGACTTTTGGAAAAAATAGTTTTTTAAAGAAAATGACTCAGTGATGGATTAGTTGCTCTTACGGACCACAAGCAGAGAATTTTAATTATATTTCTCATTTTGCTTCAGACAAAGTGGAAGAAGGGTATGAATGGTACCAGCTAGTGCTGGGTCAAGAAGAACATTTGCTCAGACACAATCAGCTTCCCGCACGCCTGGCTCTAGGCCGCCAGCCATGCCACAAGCTCTCTGGTACTTCCTGCCGAATGGGGATAGACATGCAGGAACAGTCTGGTACACTAGCTTATACGTTGTGCTTGGTCTCTGGTCACCTCGCCAGAGGCGAGCTTTGCTGTTCAGCTGCCTCCTTGAGACCCAGTTTCCTTCTAGCCTGATCCAATTTCTCATATCCCTTTTACCCTTCGGAAGGTTCCCAGCATGCCTCAGAGCTGAGAATTGGAGACTGTGACCTTGAGGAGGTGAAATCAAAGCCTGGAACACATGGCCTTCTGACTTGTGGCCTACCTTTCTCTGGGTATATTTTTGTGAGGGTTCTCACAGTATATATAAGTTCGGATTCCCATTGTCCTGAGTTATTTGAAGGAAACCCCAAACTCTTACATTAGTATTGTATATAGGTGACCTTTGACTCTCCCTAACAATAGCAAAATACATAATATCACATAAAAAGTCCACTATTTTTTTTTTTTTTTTGGTTATTTTGAGACAGGGTCTCGCTTTGTGGTTCAGGCTGGCCCTGAGCTCAGCCTCCAACTCACATCACAGCAGTCCTCCTGCCTCTGCCTCCCGAGTGCTGGGATTACAGGCGTGAGCCACCACGCCCGGCACTGTGGTATGTGGTACTGGTTGCTGCTGGGTGTGAGTCTCCACGCCCAGTATGGTATGTGGTAACCGGGGATCGAACCCTGGTCCTTGCGCTTGCAAGACAGGCGCCGGAACCACTGAGCTAAATCCCCGGCCCAAAAGTCCACTATTTTTGATCTCATCCAACATAGGTCTGCCACACTCTGATGCTATTCACGGTATAGCATCTCCCACATCCTACAATTTGCTTCCTCTTCAGAGAAGTCAGTCAGGTTGGCCTAGGATGTAGCTCAGTGGCGCGGCACCTGCGTGCCTAGCAAGGGCCTGAGTTTGATCCCTGGTACCAAAAAGAAGTCAGTAAAGTTGATATGGGAAGGGACTAATGCAGCAGATGTTTATTTTATTTTTATAATATTTTTAAATGGATACACATCCCCGTCTGTGTATTTAAATAGTATTTTTAATTGAAAATTGGATATGATTAGCAGAATAGTGGACGTGGTGAGAATGAATTCAAAGTACATCTAGAGAGTTAAAGGAGGACATTTATTGGATATAGGAGGTGATGTTGGAAGAGTCAAGATACAGTCCTGGGGGGGGTTGCCACAAGCAAATAAATAGTTCAACAGTACTCATCCAGCAGCGATCAACTCTATGCCAGTGTGGGGCTGAGCGCTGGGAATAGTGGAAAGAACAATATAGATGAGATCCTGGGGGCCTAGCAGAGAAAACAGATATTAGATAAACAGATATTAGATGAATCATGGTAAAATGACGAAGCACTAGGCACTCTGAAGGAAGAAAACTCACTGTTCCTTGTGAAAGGGAATTAAGGAAGCGGACATGCCATTCTGGAAAGCAGAAGCAGGGAGAACCAGGAAGCAAGAATACAGGATAGCGAGCGGGGCTGCAGGCGCTGAATTCTACAGTAATGCGTTTGCCTTCGTTGGGTCTCATTTTTCTTAATTTTAACATGAGACCCTGGTTTCTCTGCGTCAGGAGGACGTGGCCTGTCTGACCCCTCTGTCTCCTTTGGTCAGCACTGGTTTTGATTTGGAAAAGCACTAATTAGAGGGATAGATGGATGTTTAGGTGGGCGAGCTGCAGGATGAGTGAGTCACTATGGGCTTCTCCAACTCAGGAAATCTCAGATTCTTTGCTTAACCTCAGGGTCACAGAAAACCTCTCCATACAGCCTGGAATCTCAACAGCCCTGTAACTTTCCCGCCAAACAGACTGGGCTTAAGGGGCATGCGCAGCAGCTGGGAAGGCGCGCGGCACAGCCGCACTTGTAATCTTTCCGTTACACTCGATGTTTATTTGCCCTTCAGCCGGAATCCTTCCGCGTGGACTCTCATCCCAGGTTCTGAATACTTCCAAAGCTTCCCTTCCTCGGTCTAAGGACACGGTAACATCTAGATATGTCCCATTCCTACCTTCAGTCGTGACATGACTCAGTTCTCCAGGGTCACATCCAAACTGCCACAGCGTCCCTCTAGACCTTTTGCGTCGTGTTGCCAAGGCGACAGAGGGGCGCCCAGATCGCGGTTCGGATTGGATGCGCTCAGGACACGCCTTCCGACGGAGTATGCAGGCTCCGCCCACCAGAGCCCCGGAGGCTATAGAAGTCCCTGGACTTGAGGATTCCGGGATGTTCTCTGTCTTTCCTTCCCAGCCTCACCTTTCTAGACAGAGTCTGGCTGAAGCCACAGGCGCTTACTGCCCAGCGCCACCTTCAGCAGTATTTCCTTCAAACAAAATCGGTTCACCTGAAAAGTGGTTTCTTTTTGGTAAACAGTGATACCAAGTTTCTTTGCTCAAGGAAAGTGTCGCACTTTGTCATTCAGTCATTTAGCAATTTGGCTTTTCGTCTCGGTTCTCTCTCAATCTTTTCTAATTCTAAGCATCAACTATGCCAAAACTCACCTCAATGTCTGTAACGGCCTCCTGATCAACTTGCAAGTGTCCGCCAGTCCCAGTCCATCCCAATTCGTTCTCTGCTCGGCAGCTAAAGAACATTTCCGAACACAAATCCAATCATCTCTACCCTGTATGCGTAAACTTTCCCTGCTAGTGTCTCACCGTTGAGAATTTGTCAGCCTCATCTGCCCCACCACTTGCCGCCTCTTCTTCCTATTCCAGTCCGCATCTTTCTTTCTGTTGCTGGTTTGGCCCTTATTTCCCGTCTTTCACGCTCCTACGTACACACATATCTCTGCTAACCTTGGAGTTCTGTTTACTGTGGA
Organism: Petromus typicus; assembly: GCA_004026965.1. NCBI lineage: Eukaryota > Metazoa > Chordata > Mammalia > Rodentia > Petromuridae > Petromus > Petromus typicus. Next base: position 13,187 of record PVIR01035712.1, on the reverse strand, counting down.
CTCGTCTCACCTTCTCTGCTCGATCTCTACTTGCATTTTTATCTCAGGAAAACCTTTTCTGACCATCTATGCCTCTCGTGGAGGCAGAGCTCTCCCCATAAGCAATAAGAAAGAAAACGTTTTGTGAATTTGCCACTGTTTTCTCAGAGATCAGTATAATGCCTGACACTTGGCAGATAGTCAATACTGTCTAGTAAATGAATGAATAAATAAATAAGTCAGTCACATTAATTAAATGGATAGTTACATGAACATATACATGACAGTTATATGAACAAAAACACAGGAAGCCCATGATAAATGCCCAAAAGAATTAAAACAAGTGCTGAAAAATGTATACACACATGTTCATAGCAACACCGTTAACAACAGCCAAAGAGGGCGAACAACTCAATGTCCAGGAAAAGATAAATAATTTGTACTATAAACAGACTATTATTCAGCCATGAACAGGAATGAAGTCCTAACACATGACGATATGTGAAGTACTAATGCCGATACATAGACAAATCTCAAAAAAATTATGTAAGCCTGGCATGGTGGCATATGCCTCTAATCTTAGGTACTTGGGAGGCTGAGACAGGAGGATTGCAAGTCTGGGTAGTTCGTGAGATCTTGGTTTAAAATAAATAATAAAAAGAGCTGGGGATGTAGCTCAGTGGTAGAGCACATCTGGGTTCAATACATGTATGTGTATGCTAAATTAAAAAGGCACACAGAGAACCCCAAATTATGTGTGTGTAACAAAAGATGGGTATCCAAATAACTACAAACCGTAAAGAAAAAGATACCACTACCCAGACCATCACAAAAGAAAAGTGGGCGAGAATATCAATAGGGAATTTTCATCAGAAGAAATTCAAATTGCCAATAAGCCAATCTAGAAATAAAAATTAAAATAATTATAAAATGATTTGAAATATGTCAGCTGTGAAAAAACAAAAACATATCAGTGCCTTTGTGAGGCCAAGTGTTAATGAGGCAGGAGGAAATGGCAATCTTCACTGACCACTGAAACACTGATGTTTTGGAAGGCAATCTGGCAATAGCTCCCAAGTTAAGAATGCAAACACTTTACATCCCAGAGATCTTCTGCTAGGTCCTCTCTTCCTGCTGAAGTCAGCCGCACAGCCCCACACCGTACCCTTCACAGGTAGCTAATGTGCACAGTGACATTTTCCTAAAGAAACTTGGTTCAATGCCTGCCTTGCAAGCGCAAGGGCCCAGGTTCAATCCCCAGTAACTACATACAACAGTGCCGGGCATGGAGACTCACACCCACCACCAATCCGAACCACATACCACAGTGCTGGGTGTGGTGGCTCACACCTGTAATCCCAGCACTCAGGAAGCAGAGGCAGGAGGATTGCTGAGTTCAAGGATGAATTCAGGACCAGCCTAACTACAAAGCAACAATATAAAACAAGACCCTTTCTCAAAAAACTAACAAAATAAAAAAAGAAACTGGGCACCTGTCCATAGAACATATAGGTAAGGATGTCCTTTGTAATATTCTTTATAATAATGGGACATGTTTAAAACAATTTAAATATCCATTAGAAGAGTGATAAAGAATAAAATGTGATATATTCTAATAATAAAATACTATGCAGTGATAAAACGATCCAGATCTTTGTCAACATGAAAATATCTCCCAAGAAAACCTATCACTGAGTGAATCAAAGAAAGTTGTAGAGGGCCAGGGATTTAGCTCAGGTGGTACTGTGCCTACCTTGCAAGCACAAAGGCCTGAGTTCAATCCCTGGTACTAGAAGAAGAAAAAAGAAAGTTGTAGAATTGTAACTTTTAAAGTTTATGATCTTTGTTAATGATAATCACATATATGAAAATGTTTAATATTCTTGCAAATACATAGGTTTTCAACGTTTTAAAACATGATTTCAGAGATCCACATTAAATTCATGAGGGCAGTTGCCTCTGGGGTGAGAGTGAAAGGAGCAGGGAGAAAACAAAGGACTTTAACTACTTCGAGTCTATTTAGAATGTTTTATTTTGTTTAAACAACACAGTTGAAGCAAATAGGCTGAAGTAATCCCTAATAGATTTAATATTATTTCCCCAAATAAAAAGCTCATAAGCCATACCAGTAATATGATGAAAGAAGTTAAAGATGTTTTGGGAGTGCATCACAGTGTTGTCTAAAAAAGGCTAATTGAGGTGAATAAAAACTTCCAGGAGGAAATGAGAGTTAGCGTAGGAAAGGGGTTGGGGAGAGCATTGTGGGTAGGCAGAATGGTGGATGCAAAGCTAGAGATAGCACGAAGCGTGCTTGAGATCATGAATGCAGGTCAGTGACCAGGACAGTGGCAAAAGGGGAGAGGCGAAGCTGGTGAACTTGTAGAATTGAATTTGTTTCCATTTTTATAGATGTGGAAACAGTCCCACTGAGGAAAGTAGAACTCGGGCTTTCTAACTCCCTGTCAATTGTCCCACGACAGTAATAATGACAATGACACTAACAACAGTGATGTACTATATGCCAGTCTCTATTCTAGATACTTAATTATCTCTACTCATTTAATCACACTACAGGTCCAGAGAGTTGGTTTTGGTTTTGGTTTTGTTTTGTTTTTCCTTTTTAAAGATGATGAAACCAAGGCTCACAGAAGTTAAGCAACCTGCCCCTGATGAAGTCCTAGTACCTACCACGCAGGGGGGGACTCAGTAAGTATTTGCTGAGTGATTTGGTATTTATGAGGATCCCGGGCACTGCGAGCTGAAATAGGCAGCTGCAAGTGTGCTGTGAACTCGAGGAAGGGAGAAATCTGAAGTTTTATTTTTCTCCAACCACCGCATTTCAATGGACTTTATTGTCTCTATGTCCTTTTTTGTGTCCACGCTCCCTTAAAGTCATTCACTATTTTTTAAAATTTTAGTAATATATTAAACATTAAAAACAATAGCAAAACCTTACAAATGTATACCCACACTGACAGTTGTGGAGAATATATTTTGCTTCATTACTCTACCTTAATAAACAGTATAAACAATTTCAAAAGTACCTAAAAACTCTACCACTTCTTCCCATTTACAAAGGCTTTCAATTTTTTCCCTATTTTTCTGATGTTTTTCTTTCCCTTCTTTCTTTCTCCCACGTCTTTCAGTTTCCCTTCTCCCTTGAACATTTTCTTGTATTTCAGGATACCTATTACACATTATGATTCTCACTCACACTTTCAGTTCCTCAGACCAGACAAATTATTCAATGTTTACACTTGTGTCCTATTTCACTTAAGAGTAGGACCTCAGTCAGTATGCATCCGTTTAGCCATAAATGTCTCAGGCTTATCATTCTTTATGGCTGAGTAATATTCCATCTTATATTTAAAAAAAAAAAATATATATATATATCTTCTTTCTCTACTCCCCTGTTGATGGGCATTTGAGTTGTTTCCATGATTGAGCTACTACAAATTGTGCTGCTTTAAACATGGGTGTGCACGTATCTCTGTGGTGGTGACACTTTTAATTTTGGAGGGAAGATACCCAGCGGAGGACTGGCAGGGTCCAGTGGGACCCCTGATCCTAGTTGTCTGAGGAATCTCTGCACTGATTTCCCCAGTGGTTGTACCAGTGTACACTCCCACCAGCAGTGGAGAAGGGTTCCTTTCTCCTCACCACCCCAGCATCTGTTACTGGTTGATTTGTTCAACTGCCATTACATAGCGCCATCTGCTATTGAAGATGGAAGGTGACAGCCGAAAAGACAAAGATGTTCAGTCCCAGCACAGACGTCTAGTCTCCACACCTTACCTACTTGGTCATAGTAGCCAGGAAGGAAGAACTTTCTTCAATTTACTGAAGGAAAAAAAATGCAGATAGAGTCCGATGGGACCTCAAGAGGACCTGGGTCACTCAGCAAATCAGAAATGAACAGGCCCTTGAATCTTGACCTTCCAGAACTGCCTCTAACTCCTTTCGTAATCCAGTTCCCACACCTCCCTTTCCCCACACTGCCCTCGGATTTGGTGGGGCCCTGGCAGCAGTTAAACCTGGTCCCCCCAAGTCTTCCCAGATGGCACCTTCCTCACTGGGCTCAGACTAGATAGAGCGATGAGAGGATGGATGGATGGTTGGAAGAAGGGAGAGAGAGAGGGAGAGTAGAGATGAATGAATGAATAGATGGATGAGAGTACAGGGGTGGCTAGGTGGACGGATGGGGGGATGGGCGCGTGGGGGATGGGTATGAGGAAGTGTGAATGAGTGGATAGGAGAGTAGAAACATGGATCATTGAGATGAGTGGAAACGGAGGAGGCTGGCAGGTAAGATGGCTGCATGGTCGGGGTGTAAAGAAGGAAATCACCCAGGTTGTGAAGAGCAGAGTGCCCTTAGCGGTCAAAGTTCAGCCCTCATCGCGTTTCACGAAAAACCAAGGCAGGTAAAGTGCGCTTTGCCTCAAGGAAGCAAGGAGGTCCGCCCTGAGGCGGCCGGAACTGGGGTCTGAGCCCCATCGCCCGCGCCTGCCGGTGCCAGGGTGGGGACGGCGCCCCGCCCCCATCCCGGAGGTGGCCCCCTCGCGGCTGCAACAAGCTGCCGTTGTCCTGCGGGCCGTGGGCCCGGCACACTGGGGCTTTGTCCGGCTCCCCGCCACGACCCACGGGGGGAGCCCCACATGACCCAGGGGTAGGAGGAGCCTGCGGCGTGGAGGCGGCGGCGGCGGCGGCGGCTCCATCATTTCCCTCCCGGCCGGGGGTCGGCGGGCGGTGGCGGCTGGACTGGGCTGGCCAGAGCCGCAGACGCCGGGCCCCCGGTTCCCCGCCAGGCTGCAGGCGCCGCCGGGCCTGGGCCATCAGGGCAGCTGCGACCCTAGCGCTCTCTCAGCGTCGAGCAGCGGGTGCGCCCGGCCCCCCGGGCCCGGGATCATGGGGAATGGCATGACCAAGGTAGGGGGCGGGACGCGGCTCGCCCAGCCTCTGACCTTCCGGTCCCGCCGGAGCCCTGGGTCCCCTGTCTGCCCCGCTGGGACTCCCCCACCGCTTCTGTCGTTATCTCAGTCTCTGCTTGTCTGTCCTCTGTCTCTCTTGCTCTCTTTCTGTGGCTGTCACTCTCCGGCGCCCTCCGGGGAGTCCCTGCTCCGTTATCTCAGTCTCTGCTTGTCTGTCCTCTGTCTCTCTTGCTCTCTTTCTGTGGCTGTCACTCTCCGGCGCCCTCCGGGGAGTCCCTGCTCCGACCTGCTTGGCCCGGCTCTGACCTCTTGGACCTGCTCTGTTCTGCCATCACCAGGTCGGCCTCCAGCCTCAGTCCGCCCCCCTGGCCCACTCCTTCCCTAGCACTTTCTTCCCGCCCCTCTCCTCAGCACCCCTCTTCCATCGCACCTGTCCCCAGACTCTGGGACTGGCCTTCCTTGGTCCCTGCCTGTGGCTAATTTGCTTATCTCCTCTCCCACCCTTCCTCAATCCCAGACCCCTCTCACAGAGGGCTCACAGCCATGAAAGAGAGGCAACTGCTCTTCCGTGTCGCTGCCTTCATTGGACGGAGGGGCTGTGAGTCCCCCAGCTGCCAGGGGTGGGAAAGGGTGCAGTCTTACCCACCGATCCCCTCTGTCCTTCCCTCTAGGTACTTCCTGGACTCTACCTCGGAAACTTCATTGGTGAGCACTGCCCTCTGTCCCAAGGCTATGGCATTCTGCCTGTCCCAGGCCTGCGTCCACCATTCCTGCTCTGGCCCACGCTGGAAGGACGCTGTCAGGAATGAGGCTGGGGGCAGGGAAGCCATGCCATGCAGGGAGGAGAGAGGTGCTGGTGCAGTTCACTGACAGGGGTGTCTTAGGCCTGAAGGGGCGAGGGGGGAGCATCAGGGCCTGACGCTGGCATCCTTCCCTGTTCAGACTTCTACCCACATCCACCAACAGACCCCAGGGCAGCACTGAGGGCAGATCAGCTCTGAGCTTGGCCACCTGCTCCACACAAGGCCCTCGGGCCCTGGGGCTCCTCTGGTCCCAAGGTTCAGCTCTGCTCTCCCCCTTCTTCCACATGGGAGGCCCCTGGAGGTGCTGTGCCTCTGGCCGACGGAGTCCTGAGCACAGACTCCACGGCCCAGCAGAGCTTCTCAGAGCAGCAGCTATGAGGCCTGGCTAGGGAGGGCATTGAACCTACAGGCTTCTGCTTTCCCATTCTTTCATCTGTCCCCTCCACAACGGACATCTGCAGGGAAGGGGCACAGGTGTAGAGCCAGCCAGTCCTGCCCTCAAGGGCCTCCAGGCGGCAGCAGAAGGCAAGTCTGAACACAGACTTTTGCCTGTTGGGTAGAAGACACACTGAGACAGGCAGTCCAGGGCCTGGGGAACCCAAGCTGGAGAAATTACTCCAGCCTGCGAGTCTGAGAAGGTTCCAGAGGGCTCGGGTGCTCCCCTCTGTACACTCTGGCCCCTTCCTTCCTGGCACCCGCCTCAGCAGCTCCAGCCACAGTGATCTCTGTGAGGATTTGCTAATGAGGTCTGAATCCTCTTTAAGTGTGTAGTTCCTATGAGGACAGGGGCCGTGTAGTTGTCCCTGATCTGCTAGTGCCCAGCTAAAGACTGCACATACTCAGCCCACAGGAAATGTTTGTTAAATGAAGAAGAAGACATAATGGAGACAGAGGGGTTGTGTGTTATTTCTCTAGTTAGAATAGGATCTGTACACTGGACCCTCAGGCCCAGAAGATGACCACTGATGTCTGCATGAGGTGTATCCCTGAGTCCTTCTTTATATATCTTAGATACAAATATCGAAAACACAGTGGAACTCTATCATGTGTTTCCCACTTGAAACTGTTGAGACCATCCTTTTAGCACACAGAGACCGTTTCAATGGCGGCACAGGGTTCTCAAGTATGAGTACACCATGAGTTACCTACTTCCTTTTTGATGGACATGTAGTTGTACCAGTTGCTTGGCTACTTTTGATACGAACAGTGCTGCACGGAATACCAGCCTCCCTACAGCTTTCTGTGTATAAACACTTCTGTCCCCAAATTCCTAGAAGTAGAATGGCTGGGCCAAAGGATGTCCTGGGGAAGGGTGCTTGGCATGGAAAGAACAGGATGAACAAGGCCAGGAGATGCTGGGCTGTGTCTTGTGGGTGCCCCAGAGGTGAGGAGGAGAGCTGGGCATCAGGCTTTCACTGCATTTCCCTCCAGGAACAAATAAGTCATACATGCCAGCTTGGCTCCAGCATCCTGCTTCTTTCAGATGCCAAAGACCCGGATCAGCTGGGACGGAATAAGATCACTCACATCATCTCTATCCATGAGTCGCCCCAGCCTCTGCTGCAGGTATGGGAACCCCCATGCCAGGGCTGTGCATAGACAGGGAGGGTGGGCTGTGGACCCTCAGCAGCACCCAGATCAAGCACCTGCCATGTGCTAGGCTCAAAGCTGCCTTCTTCACCCATGCTTACCCATTCTTTCCTCATCCCTGGACCGTTATCCTGTTGACCCAGAGAGGTAAATTAACTGTCCTCGGGCCACATATCCAGGAAGCTGGTCAGCGGGGACATGATCACAGGCCATCTGGCCCCAGAAGTCTCACACTGAGCCTTAGAAAGGACCCCATGCTGGGGCCGGGGAGTTAGCTCAGTGGTTCCCGCGCCTGTCTTGCGAGCGCAAGGGCCCGGGTTCGATCTCCGGTAACCACATACAATACTGGGCCTGGAGACTCACCCCAGCAGCAACCAGTACCACATACCACAGTGCCAGGCGTGGTGGCTCACGCCTGTAATCCCAGCACTCGGGAGGCAGAGGCAGGAGGATTGCTGTGATGTGAGTTGGAGCTGAGCTCAGGGCCAGCCTGAACTACAAAGCGAGACCCTGTCTCAAAAAACCTAAAACAAAGAAAGGACCCCATGCAGATCAGGATGCAGCTCCATAGTGAAGTGCCTGTTTAGCGTGCACGAGGTGTTGAGTTCTGTCCCCAGCACCAGGGTGTGTGTGTGTGTGTGTGTCTCCTGTATGGGCTTCCCCTTGCCCAACTGGATGGATGATTCCAAATAGAGGACTCTGAGCTCTTTGTGCAATCTTGATTGCTGTGCAATCTTGAGTTGTGACTTGACGTCTCTGGGCCTTTGAGCCCTCAGTCCTGACTTCCTCACAGGCTGCTCTAACCTGAAAAGAAACTACAAGGTGGTGAGGAGTCTTTGTACACTGGGCATGGCCCCCACTGGAGGGTGAGACGCAGTGCATCAAATCGTAGGCAAAGAGGAGGAAAGTGGGAAATCCAGGTCACAGAGCTAGAATCAGGAGATCTGAGTTCACATCTTCACCCCTTTCTCTCTCTCTCTTTTTTTTTTTTTTTGGTTTGAGATAGGGTCTTACATTTTTTGTAGTTCAGGCTGGCCCTGAGCTCAGCCTTAAAGTCACAGCAATCCTCCTGCCCTGCCTCCTGAGTGCTGGGATTACAGGAGTGAGCCACCATGCCCAGCACTGTGGAATGTGTTTCTGATTGCTGCTGGGCATGAATCTCCACGCCCCCCAGCATTGTTGTACGTGGTTACCAAGATTCAAACCCCGGCCCACTGAGCTAAATCCCCAGCCCTACCCCTTTCTCTTTTTGTAACCTTGGGAACAAAGGACGTTCCCCTTGAGCCTCAATTATCTGATCTATTAAATGGGAATTTCCTGACAGTGCATACCTCACTGAACTACAAAATGCTCAATAAATTATAACTGAAATAACGAAGTTAAATATTCTTACTCCATAAACAAGACTCACACCCCATACCTTCTTATCTGCTAATCTTTTCATCCATGGAAGGGAAGGAACTGTGAGTGGGAAAACGCTCCGGAGAAACAGAAATCAGGTCCTGTTGACCTTGGGCGGGGTCCTCTCCCCTCTGGACCTTACTGCTTTCACATGTCAGATCTGATGATCTCTAAGGGCAGCTTCCAGTAATCTATGACTTTCAGTGTCCAAGAGGAAATTTTCCAGCCAATGGAGCCTGAGTTTGTTTTATAGGGCAGCCTCATTTTGGAATATTTAGAGTATGCAGTTCAAATAGATTGCATTGGGAGGGTTGTGGAGTTATTAATATATTCATTAATGAAATGACTCCTTATAGCGTGAACCCTGCCCCAATAGCCCTCCTTTCTCACTAGCATCTCTTCCTTCCCATCCGTCAGTGAATTTAGCAGTCAGGACTTGATAATGCTATGCAAAGCCAAGGCCAAATGTGTTGCAAAGTGAAACTGCAAACCTTGCAAAAGATGCAGGATTTCATGACCTTGGGGAGTATGAGGTAGACAGAGAAGGGCCAGAACCTCACACATAGCCATCAACAACTGAGGACCTCAGGCAGGCCCCTGAAAAGGTGATTTAAAATATCAAAGCATCAAGGGAGGTCCTTGAGCAAAACCAGTGAGGTCCTTGGAGCATCAGCCAAAGTAATCTTTTAGGCTATGAGGTGGCAAGTAGGAGCAAAAGATATCACAGCAAGAATGCTGGGAAAATTCCACACACTTTATTCCTTGACTATTCTAACAATTAGCAATGGCTTCCTAACCATAACTCCTGAGATGTAAACTTAATTTCATAGCATTTACTTCTTTTCAAGGTAATCAAATCTACTTGGCTCTTTTTAATTCTCTAATTCCCACTTGGAAAGGGAGTGACTTTGAGAAACTTCCTAAGTCCTTCTTGTAAAGTTACCTATGGGGTTAGGACATCGTCCATCCACACGAGGCTTTAACATCACAGATAGAGCCAAAGGCCCGCAGAGGCAGTGTCAACTTTCTTGGGACAGAGAGAACAGTGGCCTGGAGCGGGGCATGAATGGGGCTGGGCTTTTGTGGCACTTGGGCAGCTCAAGCTGGGGCTGGAGGGGGGTGAAGGCAAAGCCCCCCCTGCCTGAATGTGTCTTATACTTGCAGGATATCACCTACCTTCGCATCCCAGTGGCCGATACCCCTGAGGTACTAATGTAAGTTCCACAAGATGGATCACGAGATGGACAGACAGCTGCCTCCTATGGTGGAGGGAAGGGGAGGGGGTCCAAGGTAGGGCAAGAAACATTCAGGCCAGAAAGCTGTCCCACGCACCCAGACCGAGGTCTGATTCTGTCTGCCCTGCGTTATGTCCCCAGCCGAGCAGCTTCTGAGCTTTGGTCTCAGCTGTGAAATGACTCCTGGGATCAGGTGCACCAGCAGATGTGAAGGCTCAGCCTGTCCCTGGCCTTGGAGCTAAGACGGTTGGCTCCTACCCAGGCTTTGCCATTCACTGCTTTGTGACCTTGGACAGATCACTTCCCTCCGCTGAGCCTGGACAAGCAGGGCTGTGAGCCGAGGGGAGGAGGCTTGCAAGAGGAAGATGACACAGGCTGAGGATCAAGGACCCCAAATCCAGGGGAATTTCACTTGGGACTCACATCAGTGCTCCTAGTTCTGGATGAGCCAAAACCTAATTCTTGCCCTCTGGGGATTGTGCTCCCAGCTCACTACTGGCCATCATTGGTGTTAGATGTGAGTACAGATCCCACAGGAGTGGGCCTCTGTGTCTCCTCCTACCCATTTCCTTGAAAAGAAAATGGGGGAAGGGAAAAACAAAACGCACAACCATTAGCACACGCCTATAATCCTAGCACTCAGGAGGCTGAGGCAGGAGAATCCCAAGTGTCTTAGTTACTTTCTCAGTGCTGAGGCTCCATACCTGACACCCACAACTTCAAGGAAGAGAAGTTTATTTTGGTTTACATTTTGTAGAGGTTTTAGCCCATAGTCTCAGTTGGCTCCAAAGCACAAGGACGTGGCAGAGGAGAAACAGCTTGTGACATGGAGAAAGAGAAAGAGAAAGAGTTCAAGATAAAAGGGAAGGACATATGCCCTCAGGCCACACCCCCACTCACCCACCCCCTCCGACCAGGCTTCATCTCCCAGCCTCACATTTAGCTACAAACTCATCAGGGGACTAAGCCATGAAGGAGTATCACGCCCCCGGATCTAGTCACCTCCCCAAAGCCCCACTTAGGAGCACATGGGACTTTTGGGAGTCATCTAGATATAAATCATAACAATGAGTCTGCACTCACCCTCAGCTATACAGGTAACTCAGAACTTCTGGTTTTAATATAGGGGTCTGGAAATGCTGTACCACTAAACCACATCCCCGGCCCTGTTTTTTAAATCTTATTTTGAGACAGTGTCTCCCTAAATGGCCCAGGCTGGCCTCAAAGTTGAAATCCTCGTCAGCCTTCTGAAGTAGCTGGGATTACGGCAGCACTACACGGAGTGCCCCACGCTCTTTGGCCCTTGCTGGCCTCTAAGCGGGGGAGGGACCTGTCCTCAAAGCCGTGACCCTCAGCAATCTCTTCCCTCTCTAGCAAAAAGCACTTCAGAGAATGCATTAACTTCATCCACTGCTGCCGTCTCAACGGGGGGAACTGCCTCGTGCACTGGTGAGTGACAGGCAAGGGGTGTACGTGTGGGGGTCCTCTGCTGGAGAGAGCCCCTCCGTGTGGCCAACCAAAGTCTCATGCCAAAGTCCTCTTCCCCACCAGCTGCATGGCCACGGCCCAGCAGCCATTTGTCCGTGAAACTCAGTTTTCTCGTCTGTAAAATGGGAGCAGAATGTTGAACTGACAGGGCAGTGGAGAGAGGTGGGGCTATGCACTCCCCGCTCTCCCTCCAGCCTCTGAAGTGGGGTGCAGGGCAATAGGGAATCTGCAGTCCGAGCTGGGACTTGAGTCACGTCCGGTTCCTGGCCCAGCTGATGTCATTCATCCTTAAGCTTGTGACCTCACATGCCAGGCTCCTGCGGGTCTGCCCAAGCCTGCACTGGGTGCCAGCTCGCTCCAGCCTGGTCTCACCCTCTCTCCTTTCAGATCCACCAGGTTTCCTCCTCTTGGTCTGCATTCTCTCTCTCTCTCTCTCTCTCTCTCCCTTCTCTCGCCTCTCTCTCTTTCTCTGCCTCTGTCTCTCTATCTCTCTTTCTTCCTCTCCTTCTCTCTCCCTCTCTTCTCTCTTTCTCTCTTGCTGTCTCTCCTTCTCTCTGTCTCTGTCTGTCTCTCTCTTCTCTCCCCTCTCTTTCTTTGTCTCTGTCTCTCTGTCTGTCTTTCTCTCTCTCTCTTCCTCTCTTCTCTCTTTCTGTTTGTCTCTCCCTCTCTGTCTCTCTTTCTTTCTCCTCTCTCTGTCTGTCCTCTCTTCTCTCTCTCTCCCTCTCCCTCTGTCTCTCTGTCTGTCTCTGTCTCTCTGTCTCTCTCTCTCTCTCTCTCTGTCTCTCCCTCTCTGTCAGCAATGAAACTCAGGGCCTCCAGCTTGCCCAGCAGGCACTGTGCCACTGAGGTGCACCTGCTCAGCCCTGCACACTCCCTCCTAACTGTCATTCAAAATTCAGCTCAAAGTCCCTTCCTTGAGAACTTCTTCCCTAATCCTCCCCGCTCCCCCAGCTTCATGCCTCCTCCTGTGTGGACTGCCTAGTCCCCAGACTCATCTTCGGAGCAGCCATCCACACCTGCCCTGGTTAGTGTCTGTCTTCCCCAGCCAAGCTGTTAACTCCTGGGCAGCGGAGACCATGTCTGTTTCATCCCCGCAATCCCTGGTGCCTGAAAAAGACAAGGTGCTGAATAGATGACTGCTGTTGCACTCAGCCATTTGCTGCAGGAGAGAGACGCCGGGTAGAAGCGTCGTGTGGGGGTCCTCTGCTGGAGAGGCAAAGGCCTGCAGTTGGGAAGACAGGTCCTGAAAGTCCCATGTGGCTGGAGCTCTGGGGACAAGGATGGGGCCGCTGAAGTGGGGATGGGGTGCTTGTGGGGTGAGGAGGCTGGCCTCACCTGAAGCTTGGGGGGGGGCCTCCCAGCTTCGCAGGCATCTCCCGAAGCACCACCATTGTGACAGCCTATGTGATGACAGTGACCGGGCTGGGCTGGCGGGAAGTACTTGAAGCCATCAAGGCCACCCGGCCCATCGCCAACCCCAACCCAGGCTTTAGGCAGCAGCTTGAAGAGTTTGGCTGGGGGACCTCCCGGAAGGTAGGGGCTGCAGTGGGCTGGAAGGGGCTGGGCTGAGGGAGGCTGAGCAGGGGGTCAGGATGGGGTAGAGATGGGGAGACAACCTTCTTCCTACCTGAACTGAGCCTCAGTTGAAAAGAATTCAGACATAGGGCTGGGGAGTTAGCTCTGTGGTTCCGGCGCCTGTCTTGCAAGCGCAAGGGCCCGGGTTCGATTCCCCGGTAACCACATAACAATACTGGGCGTGGAGA
>PVIR01035711.1:0-16235 GCA_004026965.1 Petromus typicus | reverse complement strand
CATTATCGAGCAAGAAAGAAAAGATCACAACTTTCAAGTCCGTGAGTTTTTAACGCACTTCCCAGGAGACTGAAGTGGGTCAGGTGACAGCAGAAGTTATTAAATTAGAAGAAGAGAATGAGACTGGATAAGAAAATTAATAGCTAAAAGATAAAGGGGCTGCGGGCCGGGGATATAGCTCAGTGGTTCCGGCGCCTGTTTTGCAAGCGCAAGGACCTAGGTTCAATCGCCGGTAACCACATAACAATACTGGGTGTGGAGACTCATCCCAGCGGCAACCAGTACCACATACCAGTGCCGGGCGTGGTGGCTCACACCTGTAATCCCAGCACTCTGGAGGCAGAGGCAGGAGGATTGCTGTGATGTGAGTTTGAGGCTGAGCTCAGGGCCAGCCTGAACCACAAAGCGAGACCCTGTCTCAAAAAACCTTAAAAAAAAAGATAAAGGGGCTGGGAGGTAGCGCACTGGTCCTGGCACTTGCCTCCAGAGTTTGACCCTTGAAACCAAAAAAAAAAAAAAAAAGAAGAAGAAGAAGAAAAGAAAAGAAAAGGATAAATAGCTAAGTATGTGAAAACCAACCACAAAACAAACTCTGGCTAATCCAGTTACTACATAAAAATAGCCATTAAATAAAATTCTGAATCTTACAAGAAATGAAGCAAATCTTTTTACGCACTTTAGAAAACGAGCAGGGAATCACTTGTGTGATTTTATCCTAACAAATATGAAGGAAAGCAGACAAACTAAACACTGACATTGCTCAGCTGAACCACATGAATAAACCTGTGTCCCTGCAAAAGAAGTATTTTAAACAGAAAAGGATTACCTCCGAAAGAGCACACAGATGCAGAAGCTCTTGTTGGTGACTGAGTCAATTCCACAGTCGTGTACTCGGTAGAAGACTGTGCCTTTGGAAACTGGCCACGCAGTGTTATGCAGGAAACCAAAACCTGCCGAGTGTATGACCCACTGCATGTCCTTCAAACACTGATTATTACAGATAAACTATCTCATGTGATTATGAAAACATTGAGTAAAGCAGGGTCTTCAAAGCAGAACCTAGATTCTGTGCCCTGAAAATGGGCACTGTGGCTCTCGGGAAGGCAGGGGTCCAACCTGTGGGTGACACCGGGCAAAGGGCTCTTCCACCCCCAAGTGCTGCCCAGCAGGGTCTTCTGAGGCACAAGCCCTGGGACAGTTTGCTGTAGGCGATGGAAATATATGTGAAAGTCTCATGGCAATATTAGCAGCAAAACTCAGCTATATTTTCAATCAGCAATCTGTAAAGGTTTAAATGGGAAAGGAAGGAGCATTTAGTATCATACAATCACTGAACTCAGGAAAAAAGGCTGGCTTAATGGAACAGAGTCAATGTATGCCACAACACACCAACAGCTCCCCGAGGGATGTCTGAACACATGTTAACATGCTATTTGGGAAATTAAAAGTCAATTTTGAAGTAGTCAGTTAAAACTGAATAAGTGTTAAAGGCTCTCACATGCCTTAAGACATGATCCACATAACTATTATATAATTGTCTAGAAAAAATATACAGCAAATTGAAAACATAAACAAAATAACACATGAAAATATTTACAAGTATGAACAAAGTCAGATCTCTTAAAAGCCACCCATAAAGACACACTCATCTCACATACATTTGGCAAAGGCCAAGTCCTAAAGAAGGAATATAACCATCAAAAATTGCAAAGCAATGCTCAGGCCTATTACAATTAAAGAAGGGCAAAATGAATATATAACACTTTTATCTTTTAGGCTGAATAACATGTGTTGGAAAATATCAGAAAGAGCCCAGACTTGAGTCAGTGCGGTGACTGACATTTGTCACCACTTAAAGGGCAAATAACATTTTTACTTCCTTTAGAATCTCACAAGTCGTGGAGCAGGCCTGTTGTAAGTGACAAATATAAACTGAGAAAAATAGGAGACTGATGGGAGATGCCGCTGGCGCCCCGAGTGGACAGAGCTCTTGGAGATGTCAGTGGGTAGGCTAAACCTAGGGGGCAGCAGCTACAAGGCCGCACGCTTTCTTACTCAGGAGCTGGAAACCAGAGTTTGGGACTGCCAAGCAGCAGAAGTAGAGGGGAGCCCTGCAACGACAGGAACAGAGGCCCCCAGCGCCTTTAGTCACAAAGACTTTTTGTTACACGGAAAACCCTACAGAACCTAAGAAGCAATTCCAGCACTGTGGTGAGTTTTGCAAGATGGAGAACACAGCATCAATGTGAAAATCAGTTTATTACCATTTATATTCAGCAAACAATGGGAAAGTGACATTCAAGTAACTGCTACTTTTATAAAAAAATTAAAAACTAAATAAACTGTATTTTACAGAGGCCATGGTAGACTTCTATTGCAAATAACATTTTTACTTCCTTTAGAACAGTCTTGGAGAGAAAATTTAAAGGAGCAAGAAGCTTTCCAGAGTGCAAGGCCGTGTGGCAAAAGATCAGGTTGTCACAGCCCACACTGGTGTAAGGCCAGCTTCCCCAAGTCAACTTCAGTCAATGCTGTCCCAGTCAAAATCCTGGGAAGAATTTTTATGGAAGTATTTTTTGAAAGTGGAAATTTTTTGGAAGTGCAAGGGATCAAGAGCAGAAAAAGCAAAGTCCTGAAGGAAAACAGAACTGGAGGAGTCGAGCTGTCTGACTTCAAAACTTACCTAAACCATGGGAACCAAATGTGTGGTCTGAGTGTGGACAGATGGAACTCCAGAAGCAGCCGAGCTGGTGCAAACAAGAGGCCTTGACAATGGTACCACAATTCCCATGGAGGGAAGCTAGGAGGCACGAGGATCTCTCCCCTAGGGTTCGGCAAGTCGCTACTTCCAGATGAGTGTCTGCCCGGCAGAGAAAAGGATGCAGAGCTTCTAGACCACACTCGAGCTCTACACCCCACCCTGAGGGGCAGCGATTTCACTGAAAACGAGGAGCGATACACCTAGAGGAAAAGTTCGATTAGCTTCAGCGAGAACCAACGGAAAACAACCTCCGGCTTCAGAAGACATAGTTGATGATCAGGCACATTAAGGAGAAATACCAACCAGACTAAATGAAGTCATGCGGACCAGTGACAGAGGACGGACAGCAAGAACAGCCAGAGCACTAAAATGCAGATGGAGTAAGAGTACAAAAAGCTCATGACACCTGTGATGTCAGGACGTCTGGATGAAGCCACCGAGCTGTGTGTCGCTTCCTGTCCACCAGGAAAACCGAGGGCCGGAAGACAGGTGATCAAGTGCTGAGAGGCTTTGGAAGACAGTGCGGTGGTTTTCTGGAGAGAAATGCAGACCTGCTGAGACCTGGATGCGTGAAGACACGTGTGGGAATGGCTCAGCTGCCCGGCATCACAGGTGTGCACCAGGGGCATCAGGGGGACAGGTCACAGGACGGAGGGCACCAGGTGCTGACACTCAGCAGCCGCACACGCCGCTCAGGGCAGAGCAGGCGCGCTCGCCAGCTCCACACGTGGGGTTCTAGCGCATACAAGTGAGGGACCCTGCGGTGACAGTGTCAGAGCTGGGCTGCCCGGGAGGGAAGTGGGTGCAGGAGCCTTGAGTTTTACATCTTGATCTGGTGATTTGTGTGTGGGAATCGAATCTCACCCTGTGGAGGTACTTAGAGTAAATCCTCTCTTCCTTCTCCCTTCTGCCTCTTCTGTCTCTGTCTCTCTCTATCTCTCTCTGGCTCTCTGTCTCTCTGTCTGTCTGTCTCTCTGTCTGCCTGTCTGTCTGTCTGTCTCTCTGTCTGTCTGTCTCTCGCTCTCTCTCACACACACACACACACACACACACAGAAGCTGAACAAGTTTGCAGGTTGTTCTCCATGTATATGCAGCTGTCACCCCTGTCCCCCCTTTGTGAGGCCAGCCTGATGTGGTGTTGTGTTGAGAAAATGAGTCAGCAGCGGCAGACGCTGTTAGGAAGCTTCTCTGCCATGGTGCAATTGCAATAGAACTCACTTGCTGTCTGCAGTGTGATGGAACAGCGCCCGGGGCGTGTCCTGATGGAGTGTGTCCTGACAGAGTGTGCAGGACACATGGCTATCATGGGCCTTGCTGGGAGTGAACGCTAAGCATGCACTTAATGGGGTGTGAGACCACAGTGCCTCAGCCCTGGGTGGTCACAAGGCAGCTGACTGCAAGCTGCCCCCACGCTCCCTGAGGGCAGTAGACTCAGAGAGACATTGGGGCCCTGGTTGGATAGGAGGAAGGGACAGATGTGCCTAGTTAGGAGAGGGAGCCCCGGCCTGTCCGGGCCTCTGTGCTCTTGCTCATCTGTGAGGTGGGGACACAAGCATCTCCTCTAGAGGTGCAAGGAGGAAGTCCGTGTACACAGTAGGCACATGGCCACCCTCACAATCAGCCAGGCCTTGCCCAGAGCAGGCCCCTTCCTGCCGTGGGAGTC
Source organism: Petromus typicus (assembly GCA_004026965.1). NCBI lineage: Eukaryota > Metazoa > Chordata > Mammalia > Rodentia > Petromuridae > Petromus > Petromus typicus. The sequence goes on along the minus strand of PVIR01035711.1, from coordinate 11,809 downwards.
CGAGTGCTCCCTGAAGCCCTTGCAAAGCCCAGCACCTGCCCCGCCCCCATCTCTAGGGGACTGTTCAGAGAAGCGTGGGACCCTGGGGCTTCTGTTCAGGTTCCGCATCCTCTGTACAGACGCTGTGTTCTCGGCCCTGTGGCTCCAGATTCAGTGACCGATGAGCTCAGTGCACTCTGGGCTTGGCTTGACTGTCGTGCAGGGCCTTTTGTCATGAAGCTGCCTCTTGGAGAGCACTGTGCAGAAAGCGTGGAGACTTGTGCTGAGGACACAGAGGCCAAGGGCAGGCATAGCGGAGGCTGAGCTGGGGAAGTGGGAGGGCCTCTCTTCTGGGCCGGGTTAGCATCTCTGCGGGTCCCTCAAGGACCAGACCATGACTCCTCCGTGAAATTTTCTGAGTGAGTGGAGGAGGAGCAGTGTCTGAGCCAATGGGGTTAGAGGATGTGGGGACAGCGGACACTCAGCTGTCCTCTACTCTCCACTCATGAACAAACCCTAGCTGTGACCTCGAGGTGTTGTTGCGGGACCAGGCACAGGGCTGGGGAAGGGTGGACCCATCCTGGCTCATGGGCATGTAGCTGCCCAGCGTGGGACCAGGGCACCTGGCTGCCACGGGAGTCAATTGTATGAATCTTACCTCTTAACACACAGAATTCAGGGTGTCTGTGGGACAGCAGGTTCTGCCTTTCAGCTGTTCCCTGAGCCAGATGGAAATACTCTCTCCTGAGCAGCAGGCTGAAAAGTGAGGCCCAAGCCCTGAATGGTGGCAATGACAGTGTTCCCGTGGGCTGTCTCACCCCACAGGTATCCGAGTGGCTGGGTTGGGGTCTCTGGATGGGCAAAGCGGCTCCATATTTACTCTGGTTGGTCACACCAGCTGGGGGTACCTGTGGACCCACAGGGCCAGCTCTGGACCAGTTTACAGCCTTAAGACCTTGCAAATGTGCGGACCAGGGGAGGTAGGCAGGCAGGGAGATACCTAGGTGCCCTGCAGCACACAGGGAGATGATGCTCCTGCCCGAGGCTAGATAGACCCTGACCCATGCACTCCACCATTCCGAGGATGGGTACTGTCCCGGGAAGGCCTCTGCAGCCCTCAATCACCAAGATCACACCAAGGCAGCCTCACCACCCAGACTCCACGCGGGCACCCAGAGCCCATGCAGCAGCCAGTTGTGGGGTGCTGTGCCCTGGGTTCTCTGTGGTGTCACATGCTGACGAGCACCCCACACCCGGGGAGGTCAGGAGCAGCCCTAGGGGACTGGGTGGGAGAGGAACTCTCTCCCCCTCTCACAATTTCCTGGGCACGCCCCACAAGGCTCCATCCATGTGGGAGTGGGAGACAGACCCTCTCTGTGCTTCCTGCCTCTGCATTCTCACCTGCTCCAGCTCCCTGCAGGAGACACTGGGCCCCTGGCTGTGTCAGCTTCTGCCTACCTCTCTCAGGCCACCCCCATTCATGGCCTGGGTCCCTGCCCACCACTATAGACCCCTCTCTAGCTATGGCTATCTGGGTGTATCACGCCCAGAGATCTAAGACTGTCCACCTGCCTGGGCATAGCATGGCACTGCCACCCGATGTCACACACACTGGCTGGCCATACCCCAGACCCCTCCCCGGGTGTCAGGCTCCTTCCCTGACACTCCTTTAGCCAGATATCTCAGACCAGAAATCAAGGTGGTCCAGGCTCAAGGTTGGATAGGGCAGGATGTGCCCCAGAAGAAGGCAGGCCAGTACCAGGTCAAGTCTAGGAAGTCTATGTCTTGGGGTGTGGAGGAGGGGGCCGCTGGAGAACCCCTGGGGTGGGAAGGCTAGGGGATAGGGTCTGTGATCTGGGCAGGAAGATAACTGTGGTTGCAGGCAGAGGCCCAATGGGTTGCACAGTGTTCCTAGCAGCAGCCTGTGAGTCCCTGAGCTTGGGGCAGGGCGACCGCAGGGACAGTTGGTACCCAGGTATGAAGCCAACACAGTCACAGTGGGCAACTAGCTGGGTGAGGGCTGTGCTGCCAGCCACACTGCCCCATTGGCTCTGCCCATCAGAGCTGGGCCAGACTTTGCAGAGCAGCCCTGCTCAAGACGCAGGCCCCAAAGTGCTGTGAAAGATTGAGGAGCCGGTGGCCAGAGAAGAAAGGCTGTGGCCAGAGCTGGGCTGACTCTGCCCCAGAGCTGGTGGAGCAGGGCACAGCTGGGGTACTCGCTTTCACTCCTGACAGCAACCAAGCCCCTGGGCGCAGGCAGAGGGAGACCCCATTCTCATTTTCCTCCTCATTGGAGTGAGGCCCGGGATCCCCAGGGAGCACTCGAGTATGTGGGTCCTTGGAGCTGGCAGCTATCCCAGCCTCTGAGCCAGCTGTAACTGGCCAGGTCATACATTTGAGCGTCTGTCCCTGGCCACCATGTCCAGTGGCCTCCTGACCCTACCCTGCCTGGCCCTGAGACTTCTGTGTCCTGGCCTGCAGCGTGGGTGAGGGCCTCTGCCACATAGGAGTGATGGTGCTGAGCACCACTCCCAGGTGGCCTGAACACAGTTTCCCGGGTATCTTCACAAGCACGTGGCCTGAGTTGGAGTAGGGACATCTGTTTCTGGACAGGTCCATGAGTGTGTAGTGTATGCACAAGCACCTGTGTTGTTTCCAGTGTGCACATGTGCCTGTCTGTAAGACAGGTGTATGTATGTTTGTGTGTGCACACAGGCACATGTGCCATGCGTGTCAGAGCAGGTGTGCACTGGCCTGTATGGGAGGAGTGTGATACGCAGTTCCTTCTCCATGCTGTGTAATAAGTCATTGTGAGCTGGTGGCTGGAACAGTACTCTGCTCAGTCTCCCTGCTTAAACACAGGGAGCTGGGCTCTCCCAGAGTCCAGGTGTAGTCCAGGGAGCTAGGCTCTGCCCAGAGTCCAGAACTCAGTGCTTTGGGTCCATCACACCCTGGACAGCAAGGAGCTTCCTCTCCTGGGAGTTGGGACACCTGGTACTGCCCTGTGCCCATGTTTCTGCCCCCTCCACACTCAACAGCTCGATCGTGCTGCCCCAATGGACCTCTCTGTGACCAGGCCACAAGACCTGTCCCACATGGCTTCCCTGGGCACCCGGCTCCCTGCTCTCCAGCTGGGTGACTCACCTGGCCTCAGTTTCCTCATCTGCAAATGGGGTAATTGCACCTGCTGTGAGGCCTTGTGTGGCGTTAGAGGGGCCAAGGCCGTGGGGGAGGCTCACGGGGCTGGGGGCCCACCCTGCCTCCCGTGTCTCTCTGCCCTGCCCTTGGTCTGAGGTGAGGAGCAAGTGGACCAGAGTGAACACCAGGGACCCAAGACCCTCAGGAGGGCATTGGCCCCATGCCACCACCCAAAGTGCCCACTCTATACCCTTTGTGTGTAGCCCTTTTGCCTCAGCTGTGCCTGCTGTGACCTGGGGTAAAGATCACTCACTTTCGGGGCTTAGGGCTAATTCACTATCTTCTATGAAGCTAAGAGGCTCCAAAGGGGTTAAGGTGACAGTTGCGGCAGGGACAGGAGCCAGGCAGAAGTCCCCTCCCAACCTCTGCTGATGATCGGGGTGGGAAGGTGCCAGGCCTTTTTGTGGGGGCAGGAGCACCGTGCGGGGAAAAGCAGAGCAAGGGCTGGCAGTCACACACCAGGGCCAGGCTCCCATTCCAGCCTGGGCCTCTGATGGCCTGTGAGACACCAGGGCTACGTCTCCTGCAGGGTGAGTCTGCACAGGTACCATTCTCAGGGCAGCTCTTAGAGCTGAGAAAGTGTCCATCAGTCCACCAACTCATCTGTCAGTCCATCCATCTGTTTATGTATCCATCTGTCCATCCACCTATCAACCTATCCATTCATTGATCCATCCACCCACCCACCCATCCCTCCATGCACTAATCCATCTGTCTGTCCATCCGTCCATGTAGCCACACCGCCCCTGCGGAGTGATGGCCATGCTGGCTGAGGCAGGATTGGTGGGAGAGCCTCCCTGTCCTGGTTCACTCTCATTCAGGAAGGAGGAGGAAAGTTATCTTGGCCTCAGAGGAGCCTGGGGCTCTTTCAGAGAGCGGGGCGCAGGAGGAGTCAGCCACAAAGACACTCAGAGCTGCAGACTCGAGCTCCCTCTTCCCTCTGCAGAGGGAGAGAGGGCCGCCTCCCCCACTTTCCATGCTGGCAGCAAACGTCTTCATAAAATATTGATTGGCTTGCACAAGCCTTGGGGTGTCAGGACAAAGGGATGGAAAGGCTTTTGCATGTAAATCAGGTTTGCTCCATGCTTCCTTAACCCTCTCCTTCCCAGGCACCCCGGCACCTCTGGGTTCCCCACATAGGACAGGGCATACTGTGGGCTTGGGTGGGCCAGGGCTGGGAGGGGCAGCAGCCTTCCAGGGCTGGGCCACGGATGTTTCTGGGCCTCTCTCCACATTGAGTATTGCCTGGTCGCTCTTCTGCTGACTCACAAGCCCCTCTGCACCAGAATCCCCATCTAGTGGCCCTGCTAACTTTAGCTCTGACCCATCTGGAAAGGGGCAGCTCTGAGGATGGCAAGAGCTTCATCAGCACTCCCCTCCCCTTTGTGCGGTACTGGGGATCAGACTCAGGGCCTAGCACTGAACTACAGCCTCAGCCTTTCCCACTCCATTTTTTCCTGTAATTTTGAGGCAGAGACTCGCTAAGTTACTAAGCTGCCCAAGCTGGACTTGAACTTGTGATCCTTCTGCCTTGGCCTCTCAAAGCACTGAGACTCCAGGTGTGTTCCTCTCTGCCTGGTGTCTTCACTCTAATGAATCCCACTTGCTGACCATGCCGGCACCAACAGGGGTCCTGAGTCCTTACTCCAGTGCCTGGCCCTGTGCAGACCCCACTGGTCTGGCAAGAAGTCAAGTCATCCCTTCAGGCAGGAGGGCCATGTAGCTGCATGGTGTGAGCAAGAAGGAGGTGTGGAGCCACGTCTTCCCTGGGGTGTGCAGAGGGAAGTGGAGGGAACGCAGTGAGTGTGCGGATGCATGATAGGCCAGGCCAGGAGAGGTGGGCAGGCACAGGGCTGGCAGGAGTGGGAATGGCTGTGGTGAACAGATGGGCCAGCTGGCCCTCATGGCCGCAGTTTCCCTGCGGAGCTGTGTCCGGCCAGCAACTCCCAACACTCAGGCGGTGGCTCCCACCAGCCTGAGTCCAGCCCTGGCCCTGCTCCCACTGCAGCCTTAGTGTCAGAGTGCCTGAGTGTTGGAACTTTGCCTGCCACTCCCTCTCCTCAGGAGGCCCCAGTGCAGGCTGTTCTGCTACCAGAGCTGGGGCCTCCTTGTTCAATGCCACGGGCCCTGCTGGAAATCAGGCAGCCTTTCTGCTCGTCCCTCCCTGACTCTGTGTTCACCACTCAGGAGACTGTGGCTGGCTTGGCTAGGCCTGTGCCCCAGCTGGGTCAGTGCACTTTGGCTGTTTTTCCCTCTCCACACTGAAGCAGGAAATAGCTGGAGTCAACTCTGAGTGCCCAGGTTTATTCTGCACATACAGAGAAGGGGATGGAGGGACTTGGGCTCAGTCATGGCCTGCAAGAAGTGGGCTCAGATCTGCACTGTCCCACTGTTACCTCTGCAGCTCCAGTGGGGAGGGGTGGGAACAGACAGATGTGCAGGGCTGGCTGGTGTGATGTACTCTCCATCCCTGCTCTGAGAGCTCTGGCTCATGGCTCTGCCCCCACTTCCCTCTACCCATCCCACCTTGTCCCTGCATGCCTGGTATCCACAAGGATACTCCCAAAGCTCAGCGGGGAGGCAGTGTTTGACAGAAGGAAACATGTGCACCCACTACACACACATACATGTACATCATACACTCTCAGACCTGGGAGATGCACACAGCACAGCTACCCTGGCTTCCCGTCCCTGTCTGTCCTCCTGGGCCAAAGCCTTCAGGACCATCGAGCAGGGAGTGAGAGGCACTGTGTCCTGCACTTAACAGGTGAGTGCTGCCTCGTAAACTGTCCCCTTGTCCCTTGGTCCACCTCCTGTTCTGCTCTTCAGGCCCCATGCAAGGCGCTGCCCCTGGGAGCTGTGGACTATAGCAGTTCTTGCTGATTAATGTTTTTCCTTTTAGTTGTCCCCAAATCCAAAATAGCAACCAAAGTTTCTATTTCCTGCTCTGTTCTCCTCAAACAAAAAAGTATGTCTGCCTGCTAAGTAAGAAGAGTGAGTGGCATTCCCTCCATCTGCTACTCAGCCCCCAGGTCACCAGCAACATCTGTTCACATCCAGAGGGCTCAGGGCACAGAGCTCTGTTTTGTAATAGGATCCAGTCTCTGTGCTTTGTCTCGTAGCTGATTTTTTTTTTTTTTTTGAGACAAGGTCTCGCTTTGTGGTTCAGGCTGGCCCCAAGCTCACTACGTAGCCCAGGCAAGCATTGAATTCACAGCAATCTTCCTGCCTCTGCCTCCTGTGCTGGAATCACAGGCGTGGGCCACCATACTTGGCTCCTTGCTGACTGACTTTTAACACTGCAAGCCAATAAATAGACTTCCGATACCAGTGTAGCAGCCAGAGTGGCTGAGACTGGCCTTACTGCCCATTAAACAGCTAAACACCAAGGAAAGAAGACAGCCAGGCTTTGTGCCTCCGAGGCTGGTTGGTGCTGGAGGAGGGTGGGACTCAGTACTCAAGGCCCACAGCTGTGTTCAGGGCCCAGCCAGTGCTGGTCTTCAGATTCCCAGGTGTCTGGAATCCGGGCACAGCATTTGTATGGAGAGCAACGTGCAAAGGGAGAAGCTGTGTGGGGGCTCTCTGGCCCTTGACATAGTGCCCACCAGACGCGGACAGGTGTGGAGGGTCTGTAGGTCACACAAGGAGGGAGGAGGCTCAAAGGCCCACAACACAGACCTGAGCCACAGCCTGGAAGGAGAGGCTCTGCAGAGCAGCAGTTAGCTCTGATCCAAAGGATGCTCTGGGCTCAGATTCCAAGCTTAAGTCTAAGTCTCAAAAATAGTAAGCATTAAAACAGTAAAAATAACCATGCCCCATAACAAGCTCCAAAAATATTAAAAAGGGTACAAAAATAACCGCCGTCAGTACCATAAACATTGTAAGCTCTGACATCCTGTCAGAACACCAGATATGCAAAGAAGGGAAATAAGACAGAATAGAAGGAAAATTAGTCCATGGAAGTAGGTCCTAAAACAGCCCAAGGTGAAAGTAGTCAGCAAGACTTTAAAGCAGCTCATAGGAATGGAGTCTGTCTGTCCAGGAAAGCAGAGGGACAGAAGGAGGCAGAGATCTCAACGCCACCTGAGATAGGATGCTCACTAGCGCCACTACTGTCCAACAAGTCCTCGGAACATTAGTCAAGACAAAGAAATAAGAGGGATCCATGTAGGAAAGAAGTCAGGTTATCATTATTTGCAGATGTCCTATCCTGTACTTAGAGAACCAAATAAATTCTACTGAAAGACTCCTAGAATGAATAACCGAATCTAACAATGTAGTAGGATATAAATCAGCACACAAAAATCAACGGTGTTCCAGCACAACAATAATTACTCGCTGAGAAAGAAATTAGGAAAACAATACCGTTCACAATAGCATCAAGGAAAATAAAACATTTAGGAGTCAGAGCTGTAGCTCAATGGCATCACACCTGTTTGGAAAGCACATGGTCTTGAGTCTGATTTCCAGTACTGAAAAAAACATTAAACATTTAGGAAGTTAACCTAACCAAGAAAGGAAAAGATCTCTACAGGGAAAAATACTCTAGAAAAGGAGATTGAAGACACAGAAAGTGGAAAGATGTCTTCTGTCCCTAAATACGTGCAGCCAATGTAGACAAAATTGCTATATTTCCAAAATTGTTACACAGATTTAACACAACTCCAACCAAAATATAGGCAGCATTCCTCACAAGACTAGAACAGACGACCCTGAGAGTCACGTGGGACCCAAGAGCACATGCAAAGCAGGGACATCACAGTCCCAGATTTAAAGCTATACTAGAAATCTACAGTGGTAAGAACAGCACGGTGCTGCCACAAAAACAGACATGTCATTGTGGAACAGAACAGAGGACACAGAAACTGCCCCAGGCACCTTCACCTGTTTGATCTTCGAAGAAGGGAACAAAAAAATATATGGGGTGAAAGCCAGCCTCTAATAAGTGGTGTTGGGAAAGCGGGAATGTCCACACTCAGAAAGCAGGGTCTGGACCTGCAGGTCTCATCGTGTGTTAAACTAAAACCTAAGATCCGAATGTTAAAGCAGAAACATCTAGGCTGCTGGAAGATAAAATAGGTAAACTATGGACAACATAGGAGCAGACGAGGGAGGGCTTTCTGATCCGAACTCCAGTGGGACACAAAATGATACCAAGAATCAATACATAGGATCCCATAAATTAAAAACTTCTAGGCCTGGGGATGTAGCTCAGTGGCACCATGCCACTGGTAAATGTAAGGTCCTGAGTTCAGTCCCTGGTACAAAAAAAGAAAGAAAGAAAGAAAGAAAGAAAGAAAGAAAGAAAGATAGAAAGAAAGAAAGAAAGAAAGAAAGAAATGCTTCTGCAACAGCAAAGGAGACAACCACGAATGAAAAAACCCAACCCCCCCCCAAAAAAAACAAAAGCCAAACCTGGCAAAAAACTTTCCAGATATTCTTCAGAAGACTAATATATAGAAAATACAAAGAACTCAAAAAAATTTTTTAGATGTCCCCAAATAAAATACCTGATCAAAAAAGATGGGCAGTTGAAATGAATAGGCTACTTCTCAGAAGTACAAATGACCAATAAATACATGAAAAAATGTTTAGCATTTGAGCCATTCAGGAAATGTAAATTAAAACAACACTGAGATTCCATCTTACCTCAGAAAGAATGGCAGTTATCAAGAAATCAAATAACACATGCTGGCAAAGCTGCTGGGAGAAAAAGAAACTCTTCTCAATTTTTGGTGGGAATGTACCTAACACAATTACTAAGGGAATCAGTGGGGAGATTCTTTAAAAAGCTAAAAATTAGAAATTTCCTTTGACCCAGCCATTCCCCTTCTTTTACAATAGATAATTCCTAGATGGAGTCCGATGTATCCATGGACAGATGAATGGATAAAGAAAATATGAAGGCTGGGGATTTAGCTCAGGGCTTGTCGTACCTGCCTCACAAGAGCAAGGTCCTGAGTTCGAACAGTTTTGAACATCTTGTTGTAGAGTCTCAACAGCTTGTTTATACAATACTATAAATTTTCCTGATTGTACTGAACAATAAAGTACTATAGTTTTATGTTCTGCAGGTAAGAATTATACAAATAAAAGCAAAGTCATCAGGTAGGAGTTTCCTTTGACCATTTCTTTGTTCTGAATATTGTAATGTACATGCTATATGCAATTCCTCCTTTAGCAACCAATTCATTTAATGACCTCATTGCAAGAACACAGCTTGGTCACTAAATGAAGAATGTTTCTATATATTTCTTGAAAAACACCATGAACCCACTTGATCTAATGGAAGCGTGTAGAACCCTTATACCCAACAACAGCAGAACTCACCATCTTTCAAGTGTTCACAGGATATTTATAAGGATGGAGCACACTGAGGACCACAAAACAAGTCTCCATAGATCCACAAGACCGAAATTATACTGATCATGGTCAGAACCAAAATAGAATTAAATTAGAAATTGTTAACAGAAAGGTCCAAAATATTTGGACATTGAGTAGCATGCATTTGTAAACAACCTCTGGTCCACATAAGAAATCAAAAGAGAAACTGTGAAGTGTGTTGAGCTGAATGAAATTGAAAATATGACATCGCAGTTTGGGGGATGCAGCTGATACTGTGTTTGGAGAAAAATAGAAACACTGTATTATTCCACTTTCTGTTGTAATAATACAGCATATGAGGCTGGAACTTTTTGTAGATCACAGATTTTCTTAGCCAACAGTTTTGGAAGTGGAAGGTTGTGGTTGGTGGTCATGTCTGCTCAGGCCCTGGTGAGAATCTCCTGGCAGATGACTCTGGTGGTGAGAGCCTAGGCAGAAGGGAGGTCACGTGGCAAGATGGGAATCAGAGGTGTGAGCCAGGCTTGTTCTGTTATAGCAACTCACAAGGAGCCTCCCTCCGGCTTTGATGGAATCTCTGTTCCTTGACGGGCTGCACCGTCAGCCACCTTATCACTAGGTCTCACCTCCAGAGGGTCCCCACCTCTCAATACTACCAGGTGGGGCCAGGGATTTAGCTCAGTGGTTCCTGTTTCTGCCTTGCAAGCGCAAGATCCCGAGTTCGATCCTGGTAATCACATACCACAATGCCAGGCATGGTAATTCATGCCCAGCAGCAATCATTACCACATTCCACAGTGCCAGGCATAGTGGTTTGTTCCTATAATCCCTGTACTCAAGAGGGTGAAGCAGGAGGATTACTGAGTTCAAGATCAGCCTGAACTATAAAGCGAGACTCTGTCTCAAAAAAAAAAAAGAAGTGACAAATTACGGGATAAGTATTTTGAGTTGGATTAATGGCAATGTGTCTGTTTAAAAATGTAAACATTCACCATCGTTTGTGATCACTATTCATAAACTACCCAAAAGAAGCACATAATCCAAATGCCTGTGATTAATCTATATCTATATTTTAGCAAAGTTCAGTTTGTAATTAAAATCCTATGACAAGACAAATTGCAGGTCCAGATAGTTTCAACAGTGAAGCACACCAACATTTATGGAAGAGGTAATACCAGTGCTACATGAGCTCTTTTAGGAGATAGAAAAGAAAAGGTGTTACCTTTATCCATGGAACAATGAACACCTCTGAAACAATAACAGAGTAAAGAATATAAATATTCTTATAAAAAATTTGTTCTTGGTGCCAAGGATTAAACCTAGGACTTTGAGCTTGTGTGGCACGTGCATCACCACTGAGCTAACCCTCTACCCCTCTTACCAAAACTTTAACAAATCTGATTTACTTATATTATGACAAAATGGGGTTTATCACAGGAAGCCAGATTTTGCTTAATATTTAAAAATTAATGAACTTCATTATATTAATAAGCTAAAGAGAAAAAATCATTTCACTAGAAAAAAAGCTTACTTACTGGTGTAAAAACCTTTAGTAAACTTGGAGTAAAATGAAACTCCCTTGTCTAATAAAAGTCTTCTACAAAAACAAAACAAACTCATCTTCTTCCTAAGACTGAGAATAAAGTAAAGATATCTGCTCTCACCTCTTTTATGGCACATTATCCTAGAGGTTCCATTTAATGCACTAAGGGAAGAAAAAGAAATAAAAGTCATTAAGATTGGAAGAACACTTTCTTTATTTTATATGTGGACTAGTTTATGGAATCCACAAAGTAAAAGCCACTAGAACTAAGAGATAAGTAAGCAAGGTGGCGAGGTTTAAGAAAAATATACACAAATCTATTGTATTTTTATATATTCACAACTGACAACTAGAAATTGACCTTTCAAAAACAACATATTTACCATTGACAAGCACAGCAAGGCTGGGAAAATATCTAACAGAAGACGTGTTAGGTCTGTATACTGAAAACTACAAAATACTGCTGAGAAAACTGAAACAAGACCCAGCCAGATGGGATGCATACCATGCTCATGGATGGACAGACTTGAAGTCCTGAGGATATGAACCAGTCAACCATGCTGATACAAGGACAGCAGAAGTCAGCCAAGACTCTGCCAGGCCTTTTTCTGTAGATACTGGCAAGTGAAGCCTAAAACTCACATGAGAATATGAAGGACTAGAATAATCAAAACAGGTGTGAATAAGAACAAGGTTGGAGGACTTGTTGATCTGATTTCAAGGCCATTTGTAAAGCATGTTAGTCAA
>PVIR01035710.1:0-16415 GCA_004026965.1 Petromus typicus | reverse complement strand
GGATGCTCCCTAAATCTAGACTTGTAGCCATATCACCCACAAGTTGGGTCCAGCTGTTAAAGACATTCATGGCCTTCATTCACTACCTCCCCCAGCTCTCTGCACATCGTGAGGGCTGCTCTTTTTCTCTATCATCTCAGGAATGTTGCATCTACCCACTGACCCTGACAGAATCCTAGCATCCTTCTTCTACCTTCCTTTGCATCCACCATATCATTTAAGACATCCTCTTCTTTCACTTTTCAAATGTCCCTCACACCTGCCTCCTTTGCTTCATGCCCTGTGTCACTGTCCTGTTGCCCTGCTTTATCCTTTGCTGCTGGGATGACCTTTTAATGTGATGCTCCAATTACTGGCCCTGAGAAAAGTCTACACAAGTTCCTCCTGATCTGCAGAAGAGATTGTTACTGTGCAGGGTGCTATAAGAGGCCCTGGTCCACAAGTGCAGCAGCCTCACTGCCCGTGTGTCCAATCTGGTTTCTTGGCATGCGCCACCCTCTCTCTAACACTTGACTTTCGTACTTGGGGCTCTAATGGGCCTTTGTGCCTTTGTACATATTATTCCTTCTTCCTAAATACCATTTTCAATTTAATTAAAACTTAAACATTCACCATATTTTTGTTATTTCTTGTAAACCAGTAATATAATTGTTATTTTCATGACAAGTATTATGTTCTGTCTTCAACTGTATGTGTGACATTATGTTCATCTTTGCATGTACTTTTATATGACTGGCAGCACAGTTGGTTCGCTTATATCACAAACATGTGTCATATGATGACATTTTGGTTCATGACGGACTGTGTGCACAATGGTGGTCCCATAAAATCGTAACAGACCTGGAAAATTCCTATCCTCTAATGATGCTGTAGCCACTGTAGCATCAAAGCTTGACCCCAAGCCCCATACTTTCTAAATGATTTTTTTATATTCTTGACATTATATTTTGTTCCTAAGAAAATAGAGATTCCCAAGACTTGCCTTGATCACCAAAGTATGACAAAAAGAAGAGTAAATAATTTTAAGTTTATTATAGTAAAAGACACATTACTACTAATCACTCTCAGAATATCGCTCCTCAGTTTGAACACATGTATTGCATCTATCTTGCTACTTTCTGGAGAAGGTCTGGAATCTTTTAGTGGATGTCTTTATGAGGTGTTATAAAAAAACACAGTTACTGCTGTTGCTGAGAGCCATCCGAAAGAAAAGGACACATGCAAAAACAAAACTGTGTGTCCTCATCCACCTTACTAACTGAATCTGATACCATGCTACTTCTGACTCTTCCCTAAAGTCAAAATGACCATGGAAGATAAATGTTGGGAATCACTGTGGACCTCCAAGGCAGCCACAAGGGCACAAATGAAGACACTCACAAAAGAGATCTTCCAGAACTGCTTCAGAGAGCCACAAGAATGACAGGATAATTGTGTTGGAAGTGAGAGAGTATTTTGAGAGTATTTTTCAATAATATTCCTGCATTTCCTACTCTATAATTATATCATTATTTTAGAGTATGCTCCTACTTATCTTTTTTTAAATTTTTAAATCTTTATTGGTACATTATATATATGCATCATGATTGCACTCCATAATGGGGATTTGTACCAGTATAAGACACAACTTAATTCTCATTTTTTCCCATAGCCTTACCCACCCTACCGCCCCCCCATCTACATAAAATTTGTTTCCTTACTTTTTTGTTACAATCTCATCATTTTTCCCCTTCACCCTATTTTACTTTGAGCGTTTTCTATTTCACAATATATAACATAAAATGCTAAGACTCATTTACATCTTTATTTTCTCATACCAGAGAAAAGATGCAATATGTACCTATCTGTGCCCTGTTTATTTCACTTATGAGGATATCCTCAAGGTAATGTCCATTTAAGTAGAAATGATTCAAACTTATCATTTTTTTTTTTTTTTTTTTTAGGTTTTTTGAGATAGGGTCTCGCTTTGTGGTTCAGGCTGGCCCTGAGCTCAGCCTCCAACTCACATCACAATCCTCCTGCCTCTGCCTCCCGAGTGCTGGGATTACAGGCGTGAGCCACCACGCCCGGCACTGTGGTATGTGGTGCTGGTTGCTGCTGGGTGTGGGTCTCCACACCCAGTATTGTTATGTGGTTACCGGGGAATCGAACCCGAGCCCTTGCGCTTGCAAGACAGGCGCTGGAACCACTGAGCTAACTCCCCGGCCCCCAAACTTATCATTTTTTATGGCAGAGTAATACTCCATTCTGTAGAAGAACCAGAGCTTTTTTATCCAGTCTCCAGTTGATGGACACTTGGGTTGTTTCCAAGATGTAGCAATCACAAATTGGGCTGCTATAAACATGGGTGCACATATGTCACTGTGATATGAGTCTTTTAATTCTTTTGTGTATATACCTAGCAGGGCAATGGCTGGCTCAAATGGGACCTCCAATCCTAGCTTTTTGAGGAATCTAGGGTCTCGCTTTGTAGTTCAGGCTGGCCCTGAGCTCAGCCTCAAACTCGCATCACAACAATCCTCCTGCCTCTGCCTCCCGAGTGCTGGGATTATAGGCATGAGCCATCATGCTCAGCACTGTGGTATGTGGTACTGGTTGCTGCTGGGCGTGAGTCTCCACATCTAGTATTGTTATGTGGTTACTGGGGATCGAACCCGGGTCCTTGCGCTTGCAAGACAGGCACCAGAACCACTGAGCTATATCCCCGGCCCATATGCTCCTACTTATAAGCTTACTGTAAAGCAGCCTGCCATGTTATACCCACAGCAGGTACCTACAGTAAATCATGTGTTGACTGTTCCTTTTCATTGCTTATAAAGACTACATTATGGATTGAATGAGACCACTTGGCTTTTGTGAGTGCATTCTGTGATGCTTGCTCACGTAACAGACTCACCCACAGATGCATTTTGCAGCATGCATGCTGTTGTTAGTTCTCATGTGACTGTATGTGGAAGTTTTTGCCTAGCTACCTCCTGCTCTTCTAGCATTGTGTTCTGTCCTGCATCTTCTAACTTCTTCATCCTACCCACACACGCTTTTCCATTTTCCAGAAAACCAAATTCAGTCTCACTTCTTAGAACCTGAATTCAAATTGACCATATCCATCTCAGGCAGTACTTGAACAAATTCTTGGCAGATGTGGATGTTCATGAATGGGCAAACTTAACTTTTGTGCCCCCCTAAGCAGCCCCCATCCCTGTCATTCCCTGCAGCCATGCAGTAGAGCTCTTCTGGGGCTGACCTGACCACGGTGGGGCCCAAAGAGCAAAACCAGCAGGGACAAGATGTCCTTCCTGAAGACTCAGTTTGCTGAAATGAATAACCAAGAAAGTAGTCAGGTGGAAGACAGGGAGTTCAAAAGCATTGCTGGACTGACCAAGAGAAATAAGTAGATAAATAAATAAAGAAAGGGAGCACCAAGGACGTGAAACTAAAACCTGAATGGTCTGAGCAAGTTGGAAGGGCTCCTGGGGAGGGCTTAGGAGTGTGGGTTCCCCTCCAGGCACTTACTGTGCCGACATGAAAGTCACGTATAGACACAGTGTCTGCATCCTGGGTAAAGAATCCATTGGTCCAAATCACTCCCTGATCAGTGTAGGGCTTGGGGCGTAATTTTTGAGTAGATGGTCTTCTGATACTCCTTGTCTTCTGAAATTTCAAGAGGACTCCTGTCCTATCTCTTTTCCTTCTGGAGGTTCTTCTATACCTATTCCTCCTGCATTCACACAGTAGTCAAAGTTCAGTCAGCATCATTGAGCCAATACTGCCTTCAGGAAGAAAGTCTGCAAGGGAGGATATAGAAAGATACCCAAGATGCAATTCTGTATTAAAAAAGGAAGTTAGATAATAGTTCATGTTGTGTAATCTTGTTTAACTTTAAAAAATAATATTGACGTGTGAATGAAAATTCTAAAATGACTCATGAATATCTGTTAACATTGGTTGTTTGTAAGTTTAGAGAAAAGTATTATATTTTAAATGTACATTTATAAAAATTGAACACCTCCAAGTACACTGATTAGCCATCTCTACACCACCCACCTGTACTTTTTCACTTTTGAAGGGCTCTGCATCAAGTAGCAACTGAGGAAAATTGTAAACATCATCAATAGAAAAGAGAAGGTGGGTTGGTGAGTGAATGAGTGTTGAAAATGCCAAGGACTTCCTGTTGTTTCAGGTCTGCTCTTAACATAAGCAACAATGATTGGATTGAATGTAATCTTTTGTTATTTTACCCATGCTGCATTTTGGTTCTGTGGAAAAAGACGTATATTTCAGCAAGTTCAATAAAAGCTGTCGTAGGTGGAGGAAAAAAAATGCAAACTTAAGCCACAACAATAGATGTAAGGTTCAGCTGTTGATGATGTATTTTTTGCTGAACTGCTAGGAACACAGCTGGCATAATACATGTTATCATTTATTATAAATGTAACAAGTACTAACTGTAAAAAAAAAAGCGAGGAACAAAATTGTGTGAAATAAATAGCGGAAGTTCCCCACATATTTCCATTCTAACAGTTCACTGTTCACTAAACAGTTTGGAATGTTTTCCTCCAAATACAAATATTTTATGGATGGGTATAATTATGTTATACAAATGAAATCACTTTTGCACATTACTTTTCACTTCTGAGTCCTGCATATTTAAATTTAAAAATTTAATATTTTCTTTAATTAGTCCTTCACATATGGACATTTATCATATCTGTAGGATAGATTTTTAAAAATCAAATTCTAGGTCAAAGGGTACAACCAAAAAGTTTTTTTTTTTTTTTTTTTTTTTAGGTTTTTGGAGACAGGGTCTCGCTTTGTGGTTCAGGCTGGCCCTCAGCTCAGCCTCAAACTCACATCACAATCCTCCTGCCTCTGCCTCCCGAGTGCTGGGATTACAGGCATGAGCCACCACGCCCGGCACTGTGATATGTGGTACTGGTTGCTGCTGCGTGTGGGTCTCCACACCCAGTATTGTTATGTGGTTACCGGGGAATCGAACCCGGGTCCTTGCGCTTTCGAGACAGGCGCCGGAACCACTGAGCTAACTCCCCGGCCCCCAAAAAGTTTTTTTGAGACAGGGTTTCCCTGTATACTTTAGGCTGGTCTTGAACTCATAGCAATCATCCTGCCTCAGCCTCTTGAGTCCTGGGATTATAGGTGTGAATCACCATGTCTGGCCCCTAAAATTTTTGATAGGTAGTAAAAAAATCCTTTTCCAGAGGTTGCATGAAAATCACATTTTAGAAAAAATATTTTCTATACACGCAAGAATGTATCCAGAAAATGAATAAATAAAATAAAAAAGTAATATGACGTAGCTGTTGAAAATAAGAGTTGTAATAATATGCTTTATATTTGAGATTGTTGTATTTGTGACCTTGGAGACATTAAACAATCCCTTTCAGTCTCAATCTCATTTATAAAATGAAGATTAATTGTTCTTCACTACTAGGGGCTACACAGTTGGATGAAACAATTCATGTAATTACTATAGTATTTACATATAGAGAGAGCTCTAAACAGATGCTGCAATGGCAAAAAAAAAAATCTAGAAAACAAGTGTCATATGATAATAGAAAAGAACTTTTGTGTTGTCTTAAAATGTTTAAGTCAAGCCAGGCATGGTAACAATCTGTCACTTCAGAAATCTAGAAGCCAAGAGCAGGAAGATTGCAAGTTTAAGCCCATCCTGGGAAATTTAGTTATTTAACTGGGCTATAGATGTAGCTCAATGCAAAGGCCTTGGGTTAAATCCCTGATAGCAGAATAAATAAAATAAAATAAAACAAAAAGTTTGAATCAGGTGGGACATGTCTAGAAGATATACAAGGGCCCTCATGGGTAGAAGTTATATCACTTCTTCCAAACCTATTAAAAAAGTTCAGAGGCTTCCAGGTTATTCAGTTTGGTGGGCTTTATTTAGGAACGAAGAATACAAAATTGTGTGTTCTAAATTTACTACAGAGTCTCGGAAGGGCCATTCAAGTGAGGATCTCTCAAACATGTAGCAATAAATTCACCTTCTGATTAGTCTCTTTGTGAAGCAGCCAGTCTCCTGGGATAGATCAATGACTTTTATGGTCATGGCAGCCATGTCATTGGTCTAGAAGTAACTCAAGGAAGGAAGTTTTTTTTTTTTTTTTTTAAATTATTGTTCTTCAATAGGTTTCTACAATGAACAGAAGTTGGGACTAGATAACATTTATTGACTATTCTATTCCCGAGTTTCTTTGAATCTGAAAGTTGTTGGTATATATTGAAATGCCTACGTTTGTATATCCTAAGGGAAAAGAAAGAATAAGTAATTGACAACATGATTCATTATTCTTTAAATAATCAAGAGTTCCTAAAAATAATTTCTCTTGGGAATGAGAACTGTGCGGTAACCTTGCTGTGAAAAACTGGAAAGGGGCCTGGGATGGCGGAATGTGGGAGACGCTCAGAAAAGATGAGAGGAGCCTAAAACATGGACACGGTGGAAGAAGGAAGGCTGCAGGGAATGACAAGTTGGAATAACCCTGGTAGTGGGCTTGGATTCTTGTGCATGGCAAAGACATTTCAGAGACGTGGGAGAGAGATCCGCCCCCCCCCCATCCTGTATTGGGAATCAGACTTAAGAGTTCACGCTTGCTAAGCAGGGAATATACTGTTGAGCTGCATCCATGGCCTTAGACTCTCATTCTTGAAACTCGGAATTTTTCATTATCCCGGAATAAGAAAAAGGCTGGCTCCAAGTTTATGCAGCTGATATGAAGAGGCAACTGTGGTAACAAAGCATATTACTTCTACTTGTGTTTCTGCCACTAATGAATTGACCTTAGCTAGGCCCATTAATGCCTTAGCTGTGGTTAAAAACAGCCCGGGCAAGTTCTGGGTTTAACCAACTGTATTATTAGTCAGGCTTCTCCAGAGAAACAGAACCAATAGAAAAAAATTTAGGAGAGTATTGAACAGATTGGCTTACAAGGTCACGGCTAACTCGCTCCAGAATGGCTGTGTGCAGGCTGAGGAGCTGGAGAAGCTGGTGGGTGCTCAGTCCAGGAATCTGGAAGCCGCAGAACAAGAGTAAAACCGATGATGTGGCTCCTAAACGAGGCTGGAAACCTGGAAGCCCTCCAAGAGCTGCTATTTAACTAGGTACAAAGGCTGAAGAATCTGGAGTCTGATGTTCATGGGTTCATGCTAGCCGCGAAAAATACACTTGCTCCAGGAGGGATCTGTGCTTGCGCCTGTGAGGTGCCCTTTCTTCCTGTTTTTTTTTTTTTTTAAAGGTTTTTTGAGACAGGGTCTCACTTTGTGGTTCAGGCTGGCCCTGAGCTCAGCTTCCAACTCACATCACAGCAATCCTCCTGCCTCTGCCTCCCAAGTGCTGGGATTACAGGCGTGAGCCACCACGCCTGGCACTGTGGTATGTGGTACTGATTGCTGGTGGGGTGAGCCTCCACACCCAGTATTGTTATGTGGTTACCGGGGATCGAACCCCGGTCCTTGCGCTTGCAAGACAGGCGCCAGAACCACTGAGCTATATCCCCGGCCCCCTTTCTTCCTGTTTTTGTTCCATCTGAGGTCCAAGGCCAGTGGACGGAGCTATACATGTTCACGGAGGAAGGGGCTTTTCTACTCAGTTCTCTGACCCGGAACTAGTCTTCTGAAATGTTCTCATAGATATACACGGAAGTGTGCTGTAGAGATTATCTGGGCCAAGTCACATCAGCCATGTGACGCTGGGAACATTACTCAATTTCTCTAATCTGTGGTTGCCTTGTGTGTAAATGAAGGCAGTTATACTTACTTCAAAATATGGCTGCTGTAAGATTTAATTAGTTAACATTCAAAACATTCTTCATAGCCTCTGGCACAAAGTTCAGGAATTGTTTACTGAACGTTTGCTATAACTTAAGTTTTTAAAACATTTGTTAAGCATAGTTATTAGTTTTTGTATTTTTATACCAGGTGCAATGGATATTCAAAAAATGGGATGAGGTCATTGCTGTAAGAAGTATATAATCTACTAGAGGGAGTGATATGCAAATGTTTATAGTTGAAGGCAGTGTCTTTCAGTCACGTACAGGTAATGTATTCAAGGTTCTTATAACATGGATCTGAGTCACTGCTATCAGGAGTTGTGCTGTAAGAAATTGATTTTGAGGGCTGGGGATTTAGCTCAGTGGTTTCGGTGCCTGTCTTGAAGTGCAAGGACCCTGGTTGATTCCCTGGTAACCACATACAATACTGGGTGTGGAGACTCATGCCCAGCAGCAACCAGTACCACATACCACAGTGCCGGGCGTGGTGGCTCACGCCTGTAATCCCAGCACTCTGGGAGGCAGAGGCAGGAGGATTGCTGTGATGTGAGTTTGAGGCTGAGCTCAGAGGCAGCCTGAACTACAAAGCGAGACCCTGTCTCAAAAAAAAAAGAAATTGACTTTGAGAATTCTAAATGTGAGCAGAATTTTAAAAAATGAAATTTGTAAGATGTACTGAGAGAACCACCATCTGTGGGTACTGAGGCAATCCAAATTAGCAGGTTAACAGAAAAACAATTCATTTTTAAACAGCTTTGTTGAGATATTATTGGCATAAAATGAATGGTATATAACTAAAATGCATAATTTGTTAAGCTCTGATACATATCTACACCTGTGGCACCATCATTGCCATCCAGGTAATGAACATATTTATCACCCCCAAACTTTTCTTCTGCTGCTTTATAATGCTTCCTACCTGCCTGCATCCACAATTTCCCAACTCCCAAGTGATCACAAGTCTATGTTTGTCGCTATAGATTTGCTGGCACTTCCTAGGATTTTATATAAGTGGAATTGGAAGGTATGGACTTAAAAATATCTGCTGTATTAGACTTGGCACAGTTATTTTGGGATAGTTTATCCATTTTTATTGATGAATAATGTTCTACTTATTCATTTATGATTATTTAATCTCTTCTCAGTGGGACATTTGGGTCATTTTTAATTTTGAGTTATTACACAATAACTGTTATAGACATTGGTGTACAAGTATTAGGATTGACACAGGCTAAGTTTTCTCTCTTGGATACAAGTTAACTGGAATAACTCAATTACATCTAGGTATATGTCCAGCTTTTAAAGAATTTGTCCAAATTTCAAAATGGCTTTACCATTTATATTCCCACCAGATACATATGAGAATTCCAGTACCTCCATTCCCTTTTCAACACTCAATGTACTCAGACTTTTAGATTTTAAATTTATTTTTAATGGTACTGAGGATTAAACTTAGGACTTTTGCTTGCAAGTAGGTGCAGTTTCATTGACCTAAATCCCTAGCCATCAGAGTTTAAATGTTTTTATGGGTAGATGACTGTGTCTTAATGGTAGTTCTCATATGCAATTTCTTGAGGTCTGATAATACTGAACATACTTTCCTATGCTTATTTGCTATTCATATATCCTTCTGTCTGTTCTTTTGTCCACCTCTTTATTAGATTTTCCTACTATTAAATTTAAAGGATTTTTAAAATGTATTTTGGATATGTCTTTTGTTGGACATTGTACATTTCTGAGTTCAATTGGATAGTAGTTTGTTGTGAATTTTTTTATCTGTCTTAATGGAGAAATTGGTCTATAGTTTTCTTTTACTTATAGTACTTGCATTTGGTGCTAACATGAGTTATGAGGTGTTCTTTCCATTTTCTGAAATAGATTATGTAGGATTGGAGTTATACCTCCTTTAAATGTTTGCTGATAACTGTTGGTGAAACTGTTGGAGCCTGGAGATTTCACACAAATGAATTTTGTACATTGATCTTGTGTTGTGCAATTTTGATAAATTTATTAATTAGTTCTAGTAGCTTTTTGAAGAACATACCTGGCTTCCAATAGATGATCATGTCTGTCAGTAAACAGTTTTACTTCTTCCTGAGCAGTGTGAGTGACTGCTCTTTCTCCTGCCTAGTGGCCATGGCTAGAACTTTAGGACGTTGGATAGAAGTGGGAAGCAAATGTAACTGCCTTGTTCCTTATTGTAAGAGTGGAAGGAGCACTCGTTTTTTCAGCATTAAGTATAGTGTTAATGGTAATTTTTTTATAGATCCTCTTTTTTGGGTTAGGGAAGTTCCTTTCCATTCTAGTTTGCAGATAGTTTCGCCTGTAATAGATATTGGTTTTTTTCAAATCCTTTTTGTTATACCTAAGAGAATCATGTGGTGTTTAAAAGTCTGCTAATATGGTGAATTAAATTTATATATAAATTTGCATATGAATCCCAGTACTGGGGTTCATACGCAAGGCCATGTGCTTGCCAAGCAGGCATAGAACCACTGAGCTACATTCCTAGCCCTGTTGATCAATTTTTGAATATTAACTCTTTCCTTCATTTGTGGAATAAATTAATTTAATTGCAGATTTGATTTTCTGAAATTATGTTAAGAATTTTTGTGACTGTGTACATGAAAGATCTTTATCTGTAATTTTTCTTTTTTTTTGGTTGCATCTTTGTCTACCTTTGGTATAAGACTAATATTAAACTTATAGTAGAATATGGGATATATCCCCTCTTTTTCAGTTTCCTGGTTGTGTTAAACTGGAATTACAGATGCACCTTGACTTACATTGGGGTTATGTCCTGATAAAACCATCATAAACTGAAAATATCATAAGTCAAAAAAAGCACTTACTATGCCTAGCCATAGTAAGATCATTACAGGTTAGTGACATGGTATTATAGGATATCAGATTATTCCTCTTGTGATTGTATAACTGACTAGCTGCTGCTGCCATACAAGAGTGTAGTATGTCCTATCTCTAGCCCAGAAAAAGCCTCAAATTCAAAATTTGAAGTACAATTTCTACTGAAAATGTATTGCTTTCTCACTGTTACAAAAATAAACTATTCTAAGTTGGAGACTATATTTGTTTCTTTCTTAAATGTTTGGTAAATTCACTACTATAGGTATCTGAGTTTTATGATTTGTTTTATTTCTTTGCCTTTATTTTTTTCTTTTAGACAGGGTCTTGCTTTGTAGTACAGGCTGGTCCGAAACTCAGCCTCAAACTCAGCAATCCTCCTGACTCTGCCTCTTGAGTGCTGGGATTATAGATGTGAGCTACCACATCCAGCACTGTGGTATATGCTACTACTAATTGCTGGTAGGTGTGAGTCACCACACCGGGCCTTGTTTTGTGTGGTTACCTGGATCGAACTCAGGACCTTGTGCTTGCAAGGCAGATGCTGGAACCACTGAGCTAAATTCCTGGCCCTACTTCTTTGCTTTCTCGGAAAGTTTTAAGCTGCACATTGAATTTATTTAAGAAATGAAAGTCTGGATAGATTTATTTATTTCTTATTGACTGAGCTTTAGTAGTTTGTGTCTTTAAAGGATACTGTCCATTTCAGCTAAGTTGCTAAATCTGTTGGCATATAATTATTCATGATATTCAAGTTATTCTTTTAATATCTGTAGTCTTGGCAGTGACTCACCTCTTTTATTCTAGATGTGAGGTTTTATGTCTGAACGTTCCCCAGAGCCTCATATGATCTTTGGCAGGACTGCTATTGGGGGTGGCGCCTGGTCAGAAGAGGCAGATAATGTAGACATGACCTGGAAGGCTGTATGTCCCTTCCCAGCTCTCTCTGCTTCTCACCTGCCACACCATGAGCAGCTCTCCTCCACTGTGCCCCTCTGCCCCTGTCATGCTGCTTTTTGTTTGGAGCCAGATGACCGTGAACTGAAACATGGGCCAAAACTAATCTTTCCTTTAAGTGTTGGCTGTCAGATATTTCGTTTCATCAAAAGGGAAGTATTAAGACACTAGATGTATAAAATGTCTTTTCTCCTTTTCTCAGTGTGGCTTGAGATATATTATTTTTCAATTTCCTCTAAGAACCAGCTGTGGGCTTAGTGATTTGCCCTATTAGATTTCTATTTTATATATTTCAATTTTGACTTTTATTATTTTCTTTTTGTTTACTTCAGATTTACTTCTGGGTTTCTCCACTTGGTTTATTTATTTATTTATTTATTTATTTTGAGACAGGGTCTCACTTTGTAGTTCAGGCTGGTCCTGAGCTCAGCCTCAAACTCACATCACAGCAATCCTCCTGCCTCTGCCTCCTGAGCACTGGGATTACAGGCGTGAGCCACCATGCCCGTGAGCCGTCATGCCCGGCATTGTGGTGCTTGGTACCGATTGCTGATGAGCGTGAATCACCACACCTGGCATTGTTGTGGATTGAACCTTGTCCTTGTGCTTACAAGCAGGAGCCAGAACCACTGAGCTAAATCCCTGGCCCCGCCTTGGTTTTTTAAGTAGGATTTGAATTCACTAATACAGGATTCTTATTTTGTAAACAAGCATTTGATGTTATAAATTTCATTTTGTATACCGCCCTAATGATTCTCAGAATTTGGATATGTTTTCATCTACATTCAGTTAAAATTGCTTTGATTTTTTTCTTTGATCCATTGGTTACTTAGAAATGTATTTT
The DNA here is from genome assembly GCA_004026965.1 of Petromus typicus. Classification (NCBI taxonomy): domain Eukaryota; kingdom Metazoa; phylum Chordata; class Mammalia; order Rodentia; family Petromuridae; genus Petromus; species Petromus typicus. Next base: position 3,950 of record PVIR01035710.1, on the reverse strand, counting down.
AGAATTTTTAAATATTCAAGGATTTTCCAGAGATCTATTAGTGATCTGTAGTTCTACTGTATGACTTGAATACTTTAAAGTTCAGTGAGAATTGTTTTATTGCCTGAGTATGATCTATCATAATGCCCATTCTGGTTCTCCATAACCCTCAAACCTGATAGGGTTGCTAGTGGCCCATAATGAAGGCCTCACTACAAAAATGTCTCACTACAGAAGGGGAAGCAAGGGACTGGAATTGTAGTTCAGTGGTAGAGTACTTTTCTGGCATGCATGAGGCCATGAGTCAAATTCTGGAGCTTCATGACATTTAAAGCAAACAAAAGCAAAATGAGTCATTTTTGGGGAGAAGATACGACCATATTGGTCAAGAATGCTCAGTTGCAAATAGTGCCCTAAGAAATGAGCTGGTAGAGAACTAGTGGGATCGCAGCAAAAATGTATAGGTGTGTGGCAAACCTGAAGAGGCCTGCCTTTCCAGTACTAAAAGTCTTTGAATTCTTTTGGATCATTTTTTCTTTCTGTGTTTCATTTTAGGTGGTCTGTAATGGCTATGCTTTCAAATTCATTAATCTTTTCTTCTGCAGTGACATCTTCAATATCATTTATCATTTTCATCATGTTTCAAGTTTTCAGTTTTCGTATCCAGTTGTTACTTGTCTTTGAAAGAATACTTCCATATTTCTAAGTTTTGAATGTGTGCAATATAGTTATGTTGTCTGTTTTAACATTCTTGTTTGCTAATTCTAATATTTATGTGAGCCCTGGGTCAGTTTTTATTATTATTATGATTATTATGAATTGTGATTCCTATCTTTTTGTATGTCCAGCAATCATTTATTGCATGCCAGATATTGTAATCTGGATCTTGTCAGATGCTAGATAGTTTTGTATGCCTATAAACTTCTTGAACTTTGTGATCTATGTAAATTACTTGGAAAATAATTTTATTTCTTGTATATCTGGCTTTGTGATATGTCCTGCCAATTTGGAGCAGTGCTCAGCCTAGTACTAAATATCCTGCACCGCTGAGGCAAGATCTTCCTAAGTATTCTACCAAGTGCTCTGTGCATTAGTCCTCCAGTCCTGCTGGTGTGAGCGGGCACTCACCTGGCCCTGTGTGGAGGCTGTGCACTGCTCCTTCTAATCCTTCTAATGGCTCATTCTTTGGCTTTGGGTCGTCTCTTTACACACACACACTCTGCAGAATAATCATGTGGAAATGGAGATCTGCAGTGCTCCTACTCTCTACAGAAATTACAGATTTTGCCTTGGTGAGTGTTGAATCTTTTATACTCCTATAGATACTTCTGAGCTTTGTTCTGGGACATGGTTAAGTTGCTTGGAAACAGTTTCTTTCATGTCTTGCGTTAGAGTTGTGTGTTTTTTGTTTTTTGTTTTTTTTTAGGTGGAGGACAAAACAACATTTGATCAAAAGCTAGTTTCCGCCCACTTCTTAGTACACTGTCAAATCCTCTGTGAAAGATGAGGTGCTCTGTTCTGGCTGATGGAAACCGGAGCCATTATTCTTGGCTCTTTATGGGCTCAGATGATAATGCTTTAGTTCTTTTGGGAGCGTCTTTCCTTGGCCTCAGGTAGAGTTTTTTTTCTCCTGTGCCAATCTCCAGGATTCTCTCCCCTTTAAATTTGTTTTTCTCGGGCCGGGGAGTTAGCTCAGTGGTTCTGGCGCCTGTCTTGCAAGCGCAAGGACCCGGGTTTGATCCCCAGTAACCACATACAATACTGGGCGTGGAGACTCATGCCCAGCAGCAACCAGTATCACATACCACAGTGCTGGGCGTGGTGGCTCACACCTGTAATCTCAGCACTCAGGAGGCAGAGGCAGGAGGATTGCTGTGAAGTGAGTTTGAGGTTGAGCTCAGGGCCAGCCTGAACCACAAAGCGAGACCCTGTCTCAAAAAACCTAAAAAAAAAATAAATAAATAAATTTGCTTTTCTCCTGTGGTCAGACTTGCCAACTCTATCTGCTCTACTAACTCCCTCCTCCAGTTTATGGAGACCAGGAGCTACCTGTGGGTTCTCTTTTATTGTAATGCAGTTTGGAAATTTCCTCCAGGCAGAAACTGCCATGGATAATCCTAATGCCTGTGTTATTTATTGCCTGTCACAAAATTATCTTTCCTTGCCCAGTTACAAAATCTTGAAAACCTTTCTTTCATGCTTTTTCATGCAAGTTTTAGGTATTTTGGACAGGGTGATAAATTTGGCACTGTTTATTTTGTCTCCTCACGAATCTGAATTCCTCACAGGCTAATTTTTGAAGGGTAACAAATATTTTTTGTAATTGTTTTTCTAATTTCTAATAGTTAAAATTTATTGATAACCTTAGAGAGTATTTTAATCCAAAATATAAGACTTAAATTTCAATTCAAACAAATTAGTCCAGTTACTGTTTCGAGGGATACTTCTTCCTTCAGTGGGTCTTTGAGTGGAAAACATGTGAAGTTGGTGGGGACTGCAACCCTGAGTAAAGCAAAATCTCCGCCTGTGTGGAGTTTACATCCAAAGAAGGATTTTTTTTTTTTTAACTTAATGCAGTGTATTCACTACATGGCAAAGTCTTTCTGCAGAAAGTAAAAAACGTCTGGGCCGAGGATTTAGCTCAATGGTTCTGGCGCCTGTCTTGCAAGCGCAAGGACCTGCGTTCAATCCCTGGTGACCACATACCTATGGTGGGTGTGGAGACTCACGCCCAGCAGCAACCAATATCACATACCACAGTGCCGGGCGTGGTGGCTCACCCCTGTAATCCCAGCACTCGGGAGGCAGAGGCAGGAGAATTGCTGTGATGAGTTGGGGGCTGAGCTCAGGGCCAGCCTGAACTATAAAGCGAGACCCTGTCTCAAAAAACCTAAAAAAGAAAGTAAAAAACGTCTAAGGAACGTGATCATCACAGCAATACTTTAATCTTGAAACATGTCAATAAATTAGAAACCTTGATCCTTAAAAGATCTTGTAAGCTAACTTTCTCCCAATTCAGATATGAACTTAACTGGAATCAGATGTCTCATCAACTTGCTTCTGTAGCCGAGTCTCAAGGCCGCGTCTGATTTAGAGTAGATATTTAATACATAACTGATATAAACTATTTGTTCCACAAGTTCTGGGTTGTGTTTCTGCTTAGTTCCTGACATTTCAGTGTTGTTGGTCCAAGTCTTTTGGCTTGATTTCCCCAGGTGAGGGAGGGGAGGAAAGAAAAGTGAAGGAGAGAAGAAAAGTGGGAATTTTATGCCTTTTAAACGGCTCCTCAGGAGTGTTTGCGTGTGCGACAAGTGGAAATTTGAGGAATATACCAAAGTGCAAATGACATTTGGCAAATTTGAAGGTGTCAGCCGAAAACCTGTGCGACGGTCTGACCCCGCCCCCTCAGAGCCACCCCTGCAGGTCACGCCGGGAGCCGGAAGGGAGCAGGGTGGGCGCGGTGTGGCCCGCAGCTCTGGGCACAAGGTGGCCAACCACAGCTGGGCTGGGGGGAGGGGCTGTGAGGGCTGCGGCGCACGTGCTCGGGGCGGGGCAAGGGCGGGGCCAGGCCTGCACGTGACCCACGGCGAGACTATTAAGTGGCGCGCGCGGCTCGCACAGTGAGCTGGCGCTTCGCTGAGACCCGGGGTCCCCGGCGTGCCGTCCGTGAGGAGCCGCGCGGAGGTCGCCTGTCTGCCTTTCCTCCCGTCTGCCGTCCGCTGCCAGCTCGCCGGCCTCGCCGCGCCTCTGCCTGTCCGTCTGTCCGCGCCCCGCTTCAGTCCGACCACCCCCACCAAGCACCATGAACCAGATAGAGCCCGGTGTGCAGTACAACTACGTCTACGACGAGGATGAGTACATGATCCAGGAGGAGGAGTGGGACCGCGACCTGCTTCTGGACCCAGCCTGGGAGAAACAGCAGAGGAAGGTCAGGGGAGCCGCGTGTCTGGGGCCCGGTGCACGTGGGCATC